>VXAY01003846.1:1878080-1948121 GCA_013399855.1 Oxyruncus cristatus | reverse complement strand
GTTGTTGTGGCCGAAGTGCAAGACCCGGCACTTGGCCCTGTTGAACCTTGTTGAACTTGTACCTACAGAAATGTTAAAGAGTACTTGTTCTTCTGGAAAATGTTGGAAAACATGAAAAAAAAAATGTTCTTGTCTCTGATCTGTAAACACAACACAGCTTAAGTTCAGAGCATGCACGCCACTGCAATCAGCATCTAGATCAATCCAAACAGCTTCACAACAGCTCTCAGCAAGATGAATGATCAAAACACTAACAAAAGATGCCATAGCTGAAACTCAGGAGAGCAGCAACATGAACTTCAAAGGATAATTTCATCTATAGCAACTTGAACACAGGAGTTGGACACAGCCCATGAGTGGGAAACAACCAAGTTTTGTGTGTAATATTTGTACAGTACACTCATCAATCATGCTACTATGTATTAACATAAAAGACAAATATATGACTATATGACCTTTACAATCACATTATTCCTGTTGTTTTTAAACTCTTGAACAAAAAGGCTTGAGAAAACAAATCGGCTGTTGGAAAACATGTATTCAAAATCTCAGCTTGGAGAAATATTCTTACATCTTAGTTTAACAACAGCAGCCAAAAAAAAATCTGAATAACTTTCAATATCCATGCCATGTTATCCAACTTGTTATGCAACTGTAACAGTTAAAAAAATTAATCTATCATATAACCAATCTTATGCAACACTGATTTAGGTCACAGTTAGGATCCCACATGGAAGAAATCCAAGAAAGACTTGGCATCTAAGATTTTTTCCAAGAGCTACCTTGCATGTACAGCCCCAGTAGGATCAAATCCTACAGAATGGCACACTAGTTGCGATTTTTAGAATGTGCTTTTAGTCATTTTGAAGTCATGAAGAATGTGAATGACACAAAAGGTGCTATTTAAGGAACAAATAGATAGCTGCGGTCCCTATGAACACCGCCGGCTGCTGGGGTCTAGTAGGGTCCTACACAGCTTCTTCACTTTATACTGACTTTCAGGCTACAACAATTACACACCTATCAAAATTGAAGCCAAGGGGCACCACAGGCTGATCTGTATGAGCTGCCCTTGCCTATATACCACTACGGAGAGGTCTTTGAAAGGTCTACTACATGCATTTACCTTTTCAAACTTCCTCCAGTCTTTCTATTACATATATTCACAGCATCAATCTTTGTGTAAAAGCTATACCCACTTAGTCTTAAGTCACAACATGACAATTCATGTTGCCCCTTGATCTCACCCCTCACAGGATTAGGTCTCTTCAGTGAAACATTATTACCTTATTAATACAAGCAAGAAACCAAGCTTTGCTTCTATCCAAGTTAAGCCCTCTCTATTTCTAATCAAGTTAAACTAAATGCTATGAAATGGGCCAGATTGTAATAAAATAGAAGTCAAGATATACTATTACCTTGTTATGGAGAAAAAGAGACTTTAGGCAGGAATCTAATTAGACAGTTTTAACTGAATATAACCATTTTATTGTACTAAAAGGTTAAAATAATCTATCCATATGGACACCTGGAATGTCTCCTTTAAAAGAGGCCCTTGAGGCTTACTCTGATTTTTTGTGATTAACTTCATAGGCTCAGTTCATAAAGTAACTTACCACTAGCATTTAAAAGAGGCATCACTTTTGAGGAAAGCTGTCTGGTATATGACACACAATCTCTTGAAACTTGTTTTGACAGGGTGCTGAAGGAAATTAAAGCTAGCTCAGTTTTATACTACTGCTCTGAACACAGCCCATGAAGGCAGAAAACTATGTTTAGGAGTGAGCAGATCACCAAGGCATGGTATTTTTCCACCTCCAGCAGGACAACCACTAACGCTTTGTTCCCTTACCTAGTTAAGAGACACTGCAAACAGAAAGATGCTAACTATTTACTTTCTCCTCAGCTCATGTAGCTTTTACTACAGGAGTCCCACTCTCCAGATTTATCACCCTGCCCCACTTGCATCTCCATTCTTCCTTCCAATTCAGCTCAGAAGAAAAGGCAGGATGTTGTCTCTTTCCTTAAGGGACCAAACAGAGATTGACCCCAGCACAGCAAGGTTTTACCTTCCAGGTTTGATATGTAAAACGCAGAGTATGAAACCTTGACTTTGGAATGCCTATTTTAGCACATACTAACTAATCTCTCTTCTGCCCACTGAAAATTCTGGGTTTTGAAAACACCTTAGTGATCAGAATAAAGAGGGGGAAGAGCAAGATGTAATTTTCCTATCAATGACCTATTTTGGACCTGCTATGCCAGAAAAGTGCTAAGACACATAGAATAAATACATATTCTCAGGCCCAGATAAAGCTATGCATTCTATGCAACCTGTGCCACATCCCTACATCTCTTCACTGTGCTGTGCTAAGCTCACAGGCAAAATAGCATGGACATCCTCCACAAACCCCAAAGGTGATTAGAATGTCTACCACACCTTCCAAATTTTGTCACCATGTCCTTTCTCCTTCAGTGCCCCACTGCCCAGCTGCCTGCCACCTCCTCTGCAGATGCCCGAAATGGGATCACTCCACAGATTTTATGAACAAGTTCTATGCCTCTGAACTTTCAGATCAAAACTAACATTCTGGTTTTCCCGGTAAGCATTCAAGAGGACAGTCTACTTCTATTTCTATTCTCCCTTCACTTTCACACTCATTTCCTGATTTTTTTTTTTTCCCATCATAGATCTCTTACCTTCCAACTATTTCTTCTGAGCATACAATCACAAATACAAACCATGTTTTTGGTCTCTGGGATGAGTTAGAACAAGGTTATTTAGCTACTAGATTATCTCCACTTCAGATTTCAGAGATGTGAGAACATAAGAGGTCCATAAAAAAAAAAAAAAAATCAAGTTGTTATTTATGAATTCACATTGACTTGGGAATCAGAATGGCTGACATGCAACTTGGAAGTAGATGTGACAATCTGTTTCTCCTGAAAGTAGTCATTAACCTTACAATCTTATTGGGTGATTGCAGTGACACTACACATAAAAAGAGTGAATGCAGAAATTATTCTTCTATTTAAAAAAACCATTCATGCTTACAGTAAGGAGAGTAGTGAATTTAAATAAACTCCAGTGAGCTACACCCAATGGAAGTCACAGTGTCATCCATTTGTCTTCTGAAACAACAATGAATAAAACCCACTCTTTATAGTTAAATTGAGTTGAAAAGTTTATGCCTACACTAACATGTAAGGCACTAGAGAAGAAACTTTACTTTTTCTGATTAAATACAATTCAGGAAAGCTTTTGCGCTCTCTGATAATTTTCCTTCAATTACATGTTATTAAAAATTAAAATGGTTATGGGAAGGGGAGGAGGAAAAAGTATTCAAAACTTCACATCCAGTATTACTAATGCTTGTTAGTTCTGTGCTGCTAGTACTATATTCAACAATTGCCCAGTTTTCCATCACCTTAACAAAGGCTTATTCATGCTGAGCTGTGATACAGTTCATACTTTGAACTGATATGTAAATTTACACAAAGAAAAAAAAGTAAGCACAGTGATTTAAATTTAAAAAAAAAAAAAAAAAGGAAAAGAAAAAGAAGGCGTGACCAAAAAACTGCCGCCTCTTTCCTATGATAGCTGGCTGTTGTCTAATGACCATTTTTGTTCCAGATCTTCAAAGTCAAGCAGGAGCTTTTCTGGGACAGCATGTCCTAATTAAATTCATTTGCAGTGGCCCATTTTTAAAGGCTCAAATTAAACATTTTTTTAGTAGTTGAATGAAAGTTTCTAAATTCATTTATTATGCAAGAAGAGTTCTCCATAGACAGTAACTGAAGTTTCTGTAAAACTGTATTGACAAACACTAAAATATACTTTATACTTCCCAATTTTAGCTACAAATGAGGTGTGCAAAATCATCTTATTCCTGAATGACAATAGAGAAAAATGCCCAAGTTCACACGAGAACTCATAGAACAGGATCCTTCCTTTTAAAAATTCCCTAGCTAAATTCCAGCCACTGTGAGGAATGAGCATATATTGCAGCAAACCAAGTACTCTGTTGTAGAATATCATAAGCTGGAAAAAATTAAATGTCTCCTTTTTTTTCCCCTTCTTTGTGACCTTCAGAAAAACATAATATGGTTTACTGGCTGACAGGGATAGAGAAGGATTTAGAAAAATACCTCTTTGGAAGCCTGGAAAAAAATTAGCCTGGATGAGGTTTGTGTATTAAAAACAAAATTAAAATAAATTAATTAAAAATAAAAATTCCAAGTCCATCGTGCAAAGCAATAAGATATGGAAAACAGGCTACAGTGCCATTTCTGAAGTAAGAGCAGTGTTCCTATTGGTGATGTGCATTTTTGCAGTTCACTTGTGAGTCTGAAAAAAAATGGACTCAATATGCTAGTCACAACCTGGGAATTCAAAATTTATGAAGAGCCATTTTTTAGAAATCTTAAATACTAGAAAATCCATTTTGCTTTCCCGTAGGTTTCATTAAAAAGCTTTCAGTTACAACATTCTTTCAACCTTTGGCCATCATGGGAAACCTTAAGACTGAACAATATAAACTATAAAAATTCCTGTAAGATTTCATATCAATCCAGATTGTTACACCTTTATATAAAGAAGCAAAAGGATTAAATAATTTTAAATTAAAAAAAGAGAAAGAAATAATAAAATCTAAGTTAAGTTAATATTGAAAGTCTTTTGGTCACTAAAAAGGTATCATTTTATATCGCTAATTACTTACGAGAAAACTTGAGAGTCAAGGGAAGCAGCATTTGGGTCTAAGGACAAATTGATACCAGTAGGATTACCATGAATTTTATACTCCAGTTTATACTTCAGGAACAAACATACACAGCTTAAATGGTTTATGGTGTATGAATGATTTATAGTGCTGAAGATAATGAAACCAACTGTGAAAGTGAGACTAAAAATAAAGCCTTTGAATGACAAGGATGTATCATAACACACTCTCTCTCGCATATTGTCAGCCAAACACAAATAATGTTCACAACTGCTCGTGATTTCTGATACATCTTTCAACTTACTCTTTTTACGATCAAATTATTATACTTGTCTTAAAATGCTCTCTGGTAGCAAAGACCCTAAATCAAGCCCACATGTCTTGGCACTCATTTGTTACAACAGACCGCTCACAGGTTCTTACTGGCCTTCATTTTCATGTTCCTTCCTGATAAACTGATAGAATTTATTTTTGTAACTTCCAGGACTATATTGAAGACAATTCAACACGAAACCAACTGTTAACAGGCTCCATGGGATTTTCAAAGACGTTTATCAAACAACACGTAAGGGGCTTTAATTTGTTACCATTTGTTAAGGGAAGAAGCCTCACGCTTTCTGACAGCTGATAAATAAAACACACTTTTGAAGGCTCTGCCTCAATACCAACTTGTCACTTATACCTAGGAGAGAAAGGGCTTTTGTTTTCGTAGTACAAAGCCACCATGAGTGGTTCCATCAGTGATCTAGAAGCATCTCAACAGGAAATAAGCAGAAAATCAACTTGTGTAAAAGATGTCACTTCTGGAGCAACTGCCTCCTGCATGGCTCCCATCAGCGGCACCACATGGGCAGTGAGGACCACACACACCAGCCTGCAATCACCCACTCCAGCATATCCTCTTGATAGCCCCTCACTAGTCCCCTCCCTCTGCTCTGAAAGAGTTTACCATAAGACAAACTGTCACATCTCAACTTGGCAAGTTTGGAGTGAAATATCTTGATAGGTACTGCTTCATGAACAACTCACTCTGTACTCATGATTTTGTGAGAAAGCTCATTTTCTCTCCAACTAGTCACTTAGTAGCACTCTTGAAACTAACATCTACAGAAATTAGTATAGCAGGACTGCAAGGCAACAATATATTATTGCTGAGTTGATGTTAACTACAAGTTAGCTACTACAAATACAAAGGTTTTCCAATAGGCAGCGAGAAGGTTGTCCACACATCAGTGACAAATAGTCCACAGACACATTTTACCACTTCTGGTCACAATACCCACCCAAAATTCTTGAACCTGATCAGTGTTGGATACTCCTTAACCAAGTTCTACTGCTACTTTGTTTTTATTTTGTCCAATCAGGTTTCCCTTATTTACAAAGCTTCTTACTTCTTTACTACTTACTATCATAAATAATTTTGTAATGAACCATCCAAGAAACATTTGTGACTTTTTGCTCATTCTCCCAACTCTCCAGGGAAGAAAGCAGCAGATTGTCCAATTTTACTGCAGTATGTATGATAACTTTATAAAATGTAAATTGTAAATGTAAAATGGAAATTTTCCTCTAATTGGGCTGGAGAAAGTGATGAACACTAATGGTTACATAGCAGTTTCATATCAACCCAGAGATAACAATATTATCTACATGGTAAAAGCTCCCACAGTGGCATGCTTGAACCTTTGCCAGTTGCTTGACTTCTGGGTGCTCCCAGAGGTGCACTAGCCATCAGGGGGCACTCCATGTGTGACAGCTGGCATCTTGACCCTGGGACACCAACACACAGGTGAGAAAGGAGGCCCACTGAGATCCTGGCAGCATAGGCAAATGAGGAGCTGAAGAGCTTAGGCTAGGTGGTTAAGCTAGCCAGGTCCAAAATGCTCCCTTACCAACAGAGATGTAAGAGCAGAGCACACTTTACAACAGATTAGTCATAAAAGCATGCCAAAAATCAGGAGACAAGTGGCTGACAGGTGGCTTTATTCCAAAAGAGGAAAGCATCATCTGATGAGACCAGATACAAAAGAATATACTACACTTTGGCTCCCTCGTAAGTTAAAACCTGATAAGGACCAATATGACCAACTCAAATCCGCTTTACTTACAGGAATAAACCTTTTCACACCACCCTAAAATCCCACAGAGAAGGACAATATCTCTCTAAATGATATGATGCCTAAATATTTCTGTGTTTTCAACTTCTTATATTAAAATTTTCAAAGATGTCAATATCACTTGCCCCAAATAAAAGATTTCCTAAGACTTACTCTTGATATCACAAAACAGTTGGAAGGGACCCAAGAGGATAAAGTCCAATTCTTCAGTGAATGGCCTATAGGGAGATCAAGCCCACAAACCTTGGTGTTAAGGTTCGAACCATGCTCTAACAACTGGTGGCACTTGTTGTTTCTCACCAAGTTATTGGATTTATTTCCCAGGGTTTTTTACCTTACTGTGATTCCGCTCAGGAAAAAAAACAATAAAATACATGGTTTCTCTCAAATCAGACTGGGCTTGCACTAAATGTATCAATTAGTTGATACAATTGATATTATACAAAAGTTGTACAAGGTACAAAAGTTGTAGTGTTCAAGTTCAGTTTTCTGAGTAAAAAGATACTACCATCCTACCCGAGAATGACAGACAGAGATTAGGAATATCTAATACAGTAGTAAAAACACCAGTAGTAAAACCATTTGCTTAGAAGTTCATAAAAAAGTACTTGAAATTATGGAACATATATTTTATCTAAGAAAGTTAATTCTTCTTAACTAAGAAGTTAAAATATTATAATGTTTACTTATAAGCATTAAATAAAAAGAAGCATAAAAAGAAAGTAGTAAAATAATCTAAATATTTCCAATAATCTCAAATATTCCCAAATGCATAGATACTATAATGAAAATATCCACAGGACCTTGATTTGAATTTACATCACACCTTTTAAAATAAATGTGTATTTTAAAGAAATTCCCCTCTTAACTAAGATGAGCCAATCTATTTTTCAAATGAAACACTTGTATTGCTGTGTCATTTCTTAGTAACCCAAATCCCTTCTGCAGTCATGTTGATTCCAGGGCCAAGACCTGTCTACTCAAATCAAGTCACAGGGAATTCACAGAGCAGAACCTAAAACACTTCAACATTACTCTCTCCATATGCCAATTTCTAGCAGAACCCAGCTTACCAACACAGTTAAGACTTGAGAAAAAGATAAATTAAATCAGCTCAATTTACACTTAAACAAACATACAGATCTATTAGGTCAAGCTTCATTAGACACAAAAAAACCCAAAACAAAACTACTGAATTAAAAAAAAAAAAGGATTTGTTAAGGCTACAGCTGAAATTCTTCTGGCTAGTCTAGTCATGAAATCACCACCTTCGACAAATTCACATGCTCCAGTGACTCTCTTGCAGTTGAATGAAGGGCACACCTGAAGTTACCAAGCAATGAGTTCAGTTAAAAACTTTTATCTTTTGATCTTCTTTAGGAGACAGAAGGCAGAAGCACTCAAAATACATTTCTTCTGTATCATAAGGAAGTAGAATGATGTATCAGTGTTTTACAGCAACAATTATTTTCTACTTATTAAAATATAGGTTATTAAATAACAACTACTTGATAAAATACTTTAAAGCCCTCAGAAGCAGAAAGCATGCATCCCGAAGTATTAAAAATGCTGACAGCTCCACAGCTTTGACTGTTGCCTTAAAAAAGGTCCAAACAGTTACAAAGTAATGCAAAAAGAGAAAGCAAATGCTTCTTTTACAACAAAACCAGCCAATCAAAAAGAGGATAATCCACAGATTTATATACAGTGTGACGCTGATTCTGCAAATGTCATAGAAACATCAACAATACATGCAATTATATATAAAAAGGCAATATCGCAAATGCCAATAACTGAAATGTTTTAAGACTGATTATTTTAATAATATTAGGGGGTTTTTAATGAAAAATATGTTAACAAATATAAAACAGAACTTGGAATTCCAGACATGGAATTGCGAAACAGTACTCCTGCACAGGGGTTTTTTTGGTGCTGGTGGTAGTTTTCCTTGGTTTTAAGAGGGAGCAACAGACCCTTTTAGTGTTGGCCTTCTGCTATTTTCAACCTTACAGAATCCAGAAGTAAACACAGAGTAATCATTAATATCAATTTATAGTATTTGCCAATGATGAGGGTGCTTTATTGTAAAGAGTGATAGGGTTTGATCAGGTGGCACCTTAACATGGTCTGCCCAAGCAGAATAGCATCATTTTTATCATGGATTTGAAAAGAAAAATCAACAAAAAATCCAAAAACTTACAGGTCCACTCTCCTGATCTTCCTCCTGTCACACACCGATAAATGCTTATTGATTATTCTTTTATTGTGATATCTGCTCAAACAAAATGGATTTTATTTAGTAAATTTGCATTGATATTAAACACTGGAGAAAAATTCCTCAAGAGACAAGTTCAGACCTGTAATCTACCCTTTAGAACTAATACACAATCTCTTTTTTATGAAGTAGTCTTCTTCCACTGATTCAAGACCAAGTAATTTAAGAGTTTCCAGGGGAAAACTGAGAACTGCTTAGCTCTTGTCAGCACTTAGCATATTTTGAAAGCACAAAGAAAAAAAGTGCCTCTAGAAAGTCCAAGTAGGCAAACTTTATCTCATGCCAAATTTAGCCAAAAAGTATTAGATACAGTGGATCTAGATCTTAAAAATGTGCATTTTTTTAGTCTCTAAATTTGCATAACCACCACCAAGTATTAAGACTGATTATATCATTAAAGATGACTTCAAGGGCTCAGTGAGTTCACCCTTGTGTACTAAATCCACTTACTCTCTGGCTTCCCACTTTGTGGGAAAGGCTCACCAAATGTTAAGACCTCATTTTCTTCTTACTGTCCATCGCAATTCACAATTTTATGCAACAATGAAACTATCTACAGCAAAGACAAAAGTGTCAGAGACTGAGATTTCAGGACTTAAAGAACCGACCAGAACAGGATGGTTCCTAAAGGATTCTGTCTTCCTAATAGCACATGTAATATACAGAACAATGGAGTGAAATTTTAGGAGAGAGATAAACTATTTTAGTTTCACTTGCTCTTTTTTTTAGCAGCACAGGGTGACAGTGAGCAGCTAATGCTCTGTGACAGATTTTGCCTGGTGGAAATTCTTTCCAGGAAGAGAGTCCTCATGGCCTATTTCTCCTTATGGCAAATTTTAAGCAAATTAAACTGATAACCATATCTTGAAAAACAATCCTGAGGACAGCATTGCTAATAGGACCCTCAGAGGGACAGGGTCCATGCCAGCAGACCAACATGACAAGTCACAAGCAGTGCGGTACTGCAGAGAGACGTGCTGTGGATTGCAGGCATCAAGGCAATGAGGGAGCCAGCCACGACCTCGGGGGGATATGGGATGCCCATTAAATGGTAGTGAGGTCTCTGCCAGCCAGAGAGGCACAGGCAGCCCTGAAGGGTCCTGGCTCCCCACCTCAGGCAGCTGCAGAGATGACAGCACAGCCAGACCATGCACCACTGCTCTTCACCTTTGGGGGAGCAACACGCTGATCTCTCTCGTGGGTTTCCTCAAGTGCCTGTGAATGACAGCTGGTACAAAAGCTGTCAGAGATGTTTCTGCACCGCTCAGGTGACCCTGAGCTTTAACAGAACTGCAGCTCTGGCCACTGCTTGTCCTCCTGAAGCCATTGCTTGTACTCCTGAAACTCACAGCTCTGCCCACAGGCGAGTGACACTGGTGCAGGTCAGGGCTTTCCAACACAAGGCTCATGGATAACGTGCTGCCCCAGAAACTTGCAGTAGTGCCACAAGCAACAGGACAATAAAAATGCCAAAATCAAGAGGTTATGATCTAAATCAACCAAGAAAGTGAAACATTTTTCACAGCAAGGGACTGAAGAGGGACCAGTTGTGCAACATTGGCCTCTGAAAGATACCAAGCAAGGACAAATTTGGCAAGCGTCACAGAACACTTAACTTGAAGTCACTTGATCATATGAGGTAACAAAATGCTAGAAAATTATTAAATATCAGCAGATTTTCATCCTATTTTGCATTAAAGCCAGAGGAAAAACTGTGGTAAGAACAATTTACTGATGGAAAGTAGTTCAGGTCTCATCTAGAGCTTAACAAGTACTCAGCACTTTCTCTACAACTTCTGTTTGGCTTAAAGTGAAAACAGATGTTAATCTTATCCAGAAAGGACCACAAAGATGTGCCACATCATACTTTCAAGTAATTTGATAATTTTTATAAGGCTAAAAGAAGCAGGAACATACAGAAAAGCAAATCTCTTTCAGTGGATATGATACATAATGCAGGAAAACAACAACCATTTGCAGAAAAATGCCCATCCATTAAATTATTACTGTTTTCTTTTTATGTTGTAAATTAAAATGCTATATCCTATATTAGAATTTACAGAGAGGGTAATCAGCCATTGGAATGGGCTGCCCAGGGAAGTGGTGGATTCTCCATCCTTGGAGGTTTTTAAGATGAGGTTGGACGTGGCACTTAGTTCCACAGTCTAGTAACCGTGGTGGTGTTGGATCAAGGGTTGGACTTGATGATCTCAGAAGTCCTTTCCAACACATCTGATTCTATGATCCTTCCTCTTCTTACAGACCCAGTTCGATATAATTTAATAAATACTAAATTATTAATCATGGGGTTAGTTTTTAATTATCTCTCACATGATAAATACTCAAAGTCTCTTTAATTTCTCCATTTTAATATTTTGATTATTTCTAACACCGACAAACATTGCATTCAGATAAGGAGCTATGGAGAAAATGGCATAATGGAAGAAGACATGCAACCTTTCTGGCTTATCCTGGCTCCTTCTAAGGCCATTGGTAAGAAATGGCACTAGCCTCAGCCCTCTCAGGCTTTTGACTTTGCCTAAAAGGGGAGTTTTCTGCTTGTGCTGCCCAGAGAAAAGCCAATTAACAGACAGCAAATCAAGAAGCACAACTCTTTATAGCTGACAGGTGAAATAAAAATCAAGCTAATTCCTACATGTACTCCTACTGTTACCAAAAATCTTCAGACTAAGTCTTGCCATCACTGTTTGAACCACAAATCAGATAAAAGTACTCACATCCAGTAAATGGGACATTTCAGGACACATGCAGACATTTGGTTCTTCTAAAAAGGAGCAACTTTTGCCAGAATAAAAATGAAGTACAATTACTCAACGAGACTAAGCAATGCTTTTTCATTCTTTTTAAAACGAAATGTAGATGTATCCTAATTCATCATTACTTATAATCAGTATCACACAGGCAGTCATAGCAAATAAATACTGGGTATTTAAGAAACATTTATTTGAAGAAAATAAACAAACACATAAACCCCTAAATAAATAAAATTAAAAACAAAACAACAAAAGAAATCCATCCAAACCCTACTTTTCATGTGCAACAGGTTCCTCCTGGAAACAATGCAGTGCAGGGCTGACTGGGTGGCATTGATTCAATCTCACACACGTCTTTCCAGATGTAATTACATTACAAAAAAGTGACAAACAGATTTCGAACACATTTTTAAAAACTCTCCTTGTTTATTTAAGTAAGGAGGTAATTGTTCTCCTTCAATTTTACTTATTCTGTTAACGTAGCCTCTCAGCTGGAGAAAAAAATGATTTAATCTTTTCTGGTTTGTTTTGAGAGTCCAATATTCCTTAATACTGTTGTTCCAACACAGCTGAACTCTCAACTGAAATTTACTCAACAAACAGAGGCTCTTTGTTGCGCTCAACTGCAAGGCAAAAACCAAACAAGAATGTCCTTATCCACCACAGACTGAGAGCCATATTTTAAATGTGCTTACAAATCCATAGCATGGAAGGACATCCAAACACACAACTACCAAGAAGTAACAACATGGAACATCAATACAGCCCTCTGAATATCTGGCAGGCTCTAGGTATGGCATAAAGCAGTATTAGTATTGTATACAGACAACAGGCCAGCTCTCTCAAACAAAATACTTGAAATCATAGCACTTCACAGCACACGAAAAACTTTGACCTGGGTCTAACCTTCCCCTTCACCACAAGCCCACAGACAGTATTCAGTTGCCAGCAAGTCCCTGCTGCTTTGCCACGTAAGAGCAGGGCACATAGGACAGAAAAACTTTCCTCTACCCCCAGGTGAGGATTCACAAATCCCCATGCTTATGAACACACTTTGATGGCAGTGGTGGCACCTGTGATGAATGCACACATACAGATATTGTTTGTGCATATGCAGTTCCTGTACCACAGGGTAAGAAGGTATAGTTTGAGAAGGTACGAATGCATTTGGTATTTCTTCAACTAAATCTTCTCAAGATAAAATAATAATTGTAGAGAGAACAATGACAGACACATGCAATGGAGAGGGCAAAAATTTTGCTGAGCTGTGCAAACTGGGCTTCAATTATATTTTCCAGTTGTGGAAATTCTCTAGCAGACACCTACTTCCAAAAACCTGCAAAAATTACAGGGAACTCTTCATAAATCACAACTGCTCCACCCCACTGAAGCATAAGTAAAACTACAGAGCCAGTTAGAAAGTTTAAATCTCATAAAATTTAAAAGTTTAAATTTCATAAAAAATTAATATATTCCAGGGTTCCCCCAAAAATTCCTGTGTCTGTGTGAATCTGCACTGTGGATTTTGTTCAGGTGGATATGGGACTATTAAAAACTTGTTGTCATGCCAGCTGCTACTTTGAAGCACCTCAGTACAAGTTTCAGATTTGGTGGCCCGAGAATAAGCTCCCATACAACACTGATACAATTTTAACAGGAGGAAAAATGGCTACAAAATTAGATTGGGAATTCTTTGCCATGATCAAAGTTGCAGAAGGCTCTCAAAACTGCAAGTGTAGAAAGTTGAATTATAGGTGAAACCCACTGCCTATAAATGTAAAGTTATGCGTTAAAAAATACACACACACAACCCCAATCACACATGAACAGAGATGAGTTCCATAGCAGCTTATAAGCATGACATTTAGGATCATCAAGGACAACTATCTGAAAACACCACCTTGATGTCCAGCAGCTGAGAAAAATCTATTAGTTTTGGCAATGGGACCGAGTGGGAGGAGTTTTACTTGGAAAAGGTTTAGATAGCAAAACAAGAATCATCATAATGTGACTTTATAAAAGCACATCGCTCCCTGGTAGCTCAAATTCTGGTTGATGTTCACTTTACATCATTAAGAAGATGCAGAAGAACTAGAAAAAACATAGGGCATAACAACATGGATGCAAAGATTATACTGTGATTCACTTAAAAAAAAATATTTTTCATCATGACAGAGAGATGTACACAGAGTGACTACAGTAGAGGTCCATAAAATCTAAGGGTATGAAAGAGAAATTGAGACTCATGAACTTGAGGTAATTTAATAAAACTGACAGTTTTCAAATGCAAGGAACAGTTATTTTACAGATGCTTAACAGTTTTGTGGAATTCATTGTCACAACATACTCAGAAGGTCAAATGTTAAAAATGAGGATTATAGAAGGCAATAAAGCCTAAATCATTAAACACTATGTGCACACAGATCTAGACATGGAACACAACAAACTGCCAACCAGCAGAAGCTGACAGTCTCTTCTAAGCAAAAGATTGCTTTATGCTACCTCCATTTATTACACACTTTTTTAGGAATCAATTATTTGCTGGTATAGAAAATTTTCAATTGTACTTCTGATCCTTTCTATTCCCCAACACTTCTATTCAAAAATATTTAGATTTTACAGTTAAGTAACTTTAGTATTGTATATACTTTGAAATTAATATTCTTAGATATATATTTATTGCAAATACTCTAACCATCAAAAAGTAGTTAACAACAAACATATTAAAATCTCCCTTATATTGAAAAAAAAACCCCAAACTTTTCAAGGTATCAAGACCTGAAGGAATTTTCCTTATAATGTATCAAAAACAAGAGAGAAAAAAAGTAAGTCCAGTAAGCTATTTATTGGTAACAAAAACAGTTATAGAACTTTTCAAAGTTAAAAAAAGTCTCCCTATGTTATTACTGACGGGTGCTATATTTTTTGCATATTTTAATGCATACAGTAACCTGAATCCCCCAATGCAATTGACTGTATTTGCACATAAATTGAGGACTTGGCTAAGCCTAAGATGGCCCTACTCAAGGTTTTGCTTCCATTGACCCAGAATGGTATTTCTCGTGAGTAAGAAATCGAAAACAGGAAAATAAAACCATTATGGGCAATACAGGTTTCTACAGCAGATATGGGAAACTTGTACCTAGAATTAAATCTAGGTTGTGCCACAAGAAAATGGAAATGGTCTGTATACACCAAAGAAACCCTGAAGTCTCCAAATGTCATCACAAACTCTTACAGAAGCATCAGCACTACAGAAAGTTCACAGCTGAGCTTCTTTTTAAGTATGTGATAAACTTTTATATTTTCTAAAGGACTCTAAGGAGGAAGGTTTTCTAATTGTAAAGAAGATATAACAAAATTACCTTAAATCATTACCCAAATAATTACTTATCAGGAACTGCACGTTTGTATACCTTAAACTGCAGTCTAGTCCCTTCTAGTCTTTACATCCTTCAGTGTCCATGTCACATCTTAAATACTGAAAGCATTTAAGCTTATACATACAGTTAAAAGAACTAACAACAGCAAAAGAATGTGTTTCATGTATTGAAGACTGTCAACTTACTCTCTTGTAATCTTGCCACACATTATTTTCTGTTGGAGAACTGTTCTTCAGAAGTATCACACACATAACTAATGACTATTACCTTATAAATGGTTATTTAAATTATTTACTAACAGATGTCCTCTTAAATTACAAATTTCTTTTGGAACTCCATAAAGCTTTATAATGAGACTAGTTAAATAAATGTTTTAGCTGTGACCTGAGGTAGAATTTGTTCCAAACATCATCCTTAGGCTATAAAGCCTGAAATCAGAGGTTCAGTTCTTCTGTACTGTAACCCTCTTTTAAAGTATATGAAGGAATTTTCTGCTCATTAACATACTTTCACATTTATATTTCCAAAAGAAAGTCTCCTTTTTTCATGAGAAACAAGCAAACAAAATGAAAAAAGTTAATTTTTAAAATTCCTCACAAAGTCTTTTTATCCAAAGCCACTCTTCCCACACCCCATGCACTGAACAGCAACTGCCTGCCAGGCTTAAGCTGTGGTTGACTCCATATAATGACATTAGGAAACTGCTTGTAGGGTTAACTACAAGATTACACACACACAAAAAAAACCCCTTTTTTTAAAAAAGAGAATCACAGAAGCTAAGCAACAAAAATATTCTAATTACTTCAGCTGAATAGCTTGATTTTACTTTTACAAGATTACAGTTAGTGTTGTTAGTCTTCATTGTCTGCACTTTTTATTTGTCAAGTAGGACAAAAAGTAGTAGAAAAGGGCTTTTGTTTTATCAGTAGCACTTTTATGACAAGTTATGCCTCGAGCATACACAAAGACCCTGCAGCACTCAGATTGGAGGTATGTAATGCCACTGCTACCCATGAGTAAAACTTCTACTCTTAATACAACAAATTCACAGCAGAAAGTTGATTGTAGCAGAATTGTGTAAAAGTCTTGCTCTTTTCCCCAAATAAGTTTGCTTCCAATGAAGCTGTAACTAAATTAAGCAACAAGGCCACCAAATCTGCTGCTGTCACAATAGAGTTAAGATGCTCTCTTCACATCTTGACAGGCTTCTTTTCCAAAATCAGAAGAAAAAAGTGATAATCCCAAGTGTTCCTGAAAATTTTTGTGGGGTAGGCAAAACTGTACCTCAAACCCACTAGATTTTTGTAACAAAAACCCACATTTGTTACAAACTAAAAATCAAAGTTACTTGAAAGAGAATTGCCTAGAAAGCACCGCGATTTAACATACTGCAAATGGTCTAAAGGATATATGAAAGTTGTCCAAGAGGGCCCCATCTAAAGAAAGGCTTTGCATTGTCTTTGGTATTGGTTGATCAGATCACGCCTTAATTTTCTGTGTACTGGATTATTCATACACCCACTTTCCTCATTTTTCAAGTGGACCTTGTACATGGTCATAGGAAAATTGCAAAGCCTGACTAAGTCAGCATGCAAAATACTGAATTATAACAAAATACTAGTGTCAGTCAGTGCCAAAAATCCCAAGTATCAATCTCCTTTTTGATCACTACAGGTTCTCATATAGAAGAAAAAACAGAGGATAGGCCATCCTTTTATGAAGACAGCTTACCAAAGTAAGAGCTGTTCGAACTTAGTAGAGGATTATGAAAGCATGGAGAAAATCAGAGAGGAGAGAATAACCTAGATCAGCAAGAGAAAAACTGGAGCAACTAAGGGTAATTAGCTCTTCTTTCACAAACTTTTTTTCTGTTGTGGTGGCCATCCTTCCACTTTGGAAAAGTAGTAGTTAAAAAATCAACACACCAAGCCATGCCACTAAGAGGCATCCCAATGTCATGCTTTTACTAATACTATTAACTTTTTTTTTTCCTAATTACGAATAGAGTAAAATTTATGTAAAATTTTCAGACTCAAAGTCAGACAATTTGAGTCTCCTGTGATCAACAGTTAAAAGTGTAAGAGGCAAAAGGTCTGAATTGTGATCTGTTTTCTGAGAAATTGTAGCACATTAACATAGTTGGAGACAAAGTTCAAGCAAAACACCTTTGAAGACTTGTGATACCAATTAAAGCAGTAGCACTTTGCAGCACAGTATCAGTGCTATAATAATCTTGATTCTTAAAAAAGCAAAATAATCTTTTGCTTCAAAAGTACTCAACTCCATTACTGAAAAAGCAACAAAACACTGAAAATCATCAGGAATCACTTTTCCAATGTACAATACCTTCTTTATAGACACATGCCTGGCTAAATGCAACTTGAGCCACCTCTGGTGTTCCACAGATAAAATTATAATGAAATTATAAAACAGTCCCTAACTCGGGAGTACATTTAACATATAAATTGTTAGAACAGGATTCAATCAGTGTCCAAACATCAACATTTCTAAGCATAGAAAAAAGTTTATAAAGTATGATTTTTCCTTCAGCCCAGTTTCTGAAGTTCCAGTTCAAAAATATAGGTCAGGTTTCTACTGTCTCCAAACTTTTTCAAAGTCAGCTTGAATAGTGCAAGCCTGACCCATTTTGAGTGGGCCCTTCAAAACTAAAAAAATAAATTACTCAGGTGGCTGCCATCACTCTTCACAATATATTTTTTCTGCATTAAAGGTCTCACATATGAAATATATTAGCATTTGAACTCCGTATTCTGAAAAGATTGATGTGAAGAACTCACATGCATTTAGTTCTTTCTGTGTTTTATTCAATAATTCCTAGAGTAAACAAGTGTTAAAGGTTGAGAGCAACAGAGAAATCATTGCTTTTTCTGATCATGGTCCACTAGTTCTATTGAAGATAAAAATAAACACCAAAAATCAAAACATATAACGTTACTATTATATTATTATTACTATACTGCTTCCTTCCAGTTAGTGAAACTGACCTTATTACTACCCCATGTGGAACTGTAAGTTGGAAAACAATCTTCTTGCCAATTTCATCCAAACATTTCAGTAACAAGAAAAATATTTCTACACTAAAAGTCACATTTTTAAAAATAGCTTCATTATGATTTTTAAACAATTTTATTCTGAAAAAGTTATCAGGATTTTTTGGTTGTTTTTTTTTTTCTGGCTGAGTCTGCCTTAAATCCAAACCAACTGTCATTGCAGCAAAAGGTGGCATATATTAGTCTTCTCTAGAAGTTCCTGCTAATACATTTCAAAGTGTAATTTCAAGTACAAATAAGGTGAATTTCTTAATATATACACTACAGATTTTCTCTGAGGATAACGATTATGAGAAATTCAAGAAAAGTTAACTGATAAGAGCTGCTCAGGTAAAAGAACTTTCACAGCCTGAAAACTGCTATCTATAATCTTGGCACTTTGATCTCTCTGAATATGAACTAATGTCGTATCTAGAACGCAGCTCATTATTAATGGCTAAATATCTTTAAATGGAGCAGTTTTGAGGATCACATCCAATATCAACAGCTGGCATTTATATAAGGCTTTTATTTTCAAGGACAATGCTACATGGTCCCTGAATCTGATATACATGCACATGTACCCATAGACTTCCATTTGCATTCAAACACATCATTAAGATTAGAAATATGTATCCATTCATAAACATAAATTCATAATCTATCAGCTTAACTATAGTTCTTCAGATTTCAATATATAAGGATAGGTGACAGGCCAAAGTATAAATCACAGATCTTAATGAAATTGTATGAATTAATTGTGGAGAACATCACCCAATACTCTATGCAGAAAAAGTTATATCTTAAGGTGACTTTTGTGCAGAAAATAAACAAAACCATCTTTATTTATTTTTATAGTTTCTGAAAATATGAGGAGAAAGCAAGACATCTTTTCCCAAGTAATCTTGGATGAAACACTGTTTGTGCTATTTTGCTTAATACAGGATAAACATTTCAGTCAAGTCAGATTTTCACAAAGACTTACTTCTATTGAAAACTCTCAGCCAAGATCTTAAAAATTTCCATCAGGTTATTTTTAAACGCAATACCAGGGCCAGACTCTTTATATCAGACAAAACAAACAAAAAAAATATATCAAAGCCAAAAATAAAAAGTTCTCTTCCAAGATTTTTTATTTAGCTAGCAGCACTAGTTGACCTTCAGTGAAATTGATTACGCTTGCTATGCAATATTTGAAGGGCACATTGTATTGCAATTTACCTCTTCCACTTGTATGTCTCCAACTGTGCAGATTGAACTTGACCAAAACATCTGAGGAAAGGACAGAAAACAATTTACCATTAAAAAAAAAAAAAATTTCTCTAAACAAACATGGGCTAACCTTTTCCTCAACACCAGCTCATGACTTCCAAACAGTGAGGGCAAAACCCCTCTACTGCTGAAGCAACAGGGAACTTTAATACCAACTTCAAGGCTGTTGGATATCATCTGTCAAAATAAGGGAAAGACGCAAGGAGTTAAATTTATTATTTCTTTAAATATTTACTCTTTCAGGAAGTTGTCCATTTTTTTAGACACTGAAACAAAGCAAAAGATTATTTTTCTGCAATTACTGTAAAAACTTTCCACAACCCAACATTTGCAGTATTGCATCCTATTTCCAAGAGTAATGACCCTCAAAATCAAAGATTGATTTTGGCTTTACTCTGATCAATACTAATCTCCAAGATATATTGGACTTCACATTGACCTAAACAAAAAGGTCATTATATGTATATTAGTCAATCTCCAAAACATTTATTAAATTCATTTCAGAGACCACAAAAGGTGTATTGTTATACTTGTTTCTATCTATCATCCTTTAGTAAGATTTACATGCAACTGATGATTCACATAATCACATTGTCACTGTAGTGGATTGCACAAAATGTCTTGATCTGTTAAATTATTCTAAGATTAATCTTTTTATATGTAACTAATTGTATCTAATTGGAGGAACACCACCATACTATATAGTTACTGGGCCATTGGAATCCAATCTTACACATATTGAAGTCAATGGAACAATACATCTTCCCTTCAGTAACAAAACTGAACTCTTAAAGACTGGGGGGAGTCTAAGATACTGCATTTATACTTTAAGTCTCCCAAAAGCAAAGCTGGAGAAGCCTTTTCAATCAAAGTACTTTGAGCAGCACATTTTTAAAAGAAGACTCACAGCACCCAGAAGCCTATTTATATAAAGCTCATTTTTTAAGAATACAGATTTCTGATTAGTTTTTTTATTATATTGGCTAATTTCAAATTAGGATTATAAAAACTATACATGCATTAAGGCAGGTGATAACATAATGACAAAATTGTTAGTGATTGATCTGGGGTAGGCTCCTCATCACTTTTATTCTCTTTCCTCAAACAAACAAAACCAAGCATCAAGCTCTCCCTCAGGTAATTTATCCTAAATTAAATAATTTTATAACCTAGCTTAAATTTTAAGATGAAGTAATACTCAACACTCCAGGAAATTTCTGTCCAGAAGTCTTAATAAAAATCAAATATTCATAAGTTCCCCATGGACATTTCATTACAATGCTAATAGACCTTATACACTTAGAAATTTCACCCAGCAGCAGTATTGCTTAAAAATTCAACTTTAAACTTAAGAGCCTTAGCTCTGGGGATGCAGATACTAAAAGACACAAGAGTAAGCAGAATTAAGTGATTAGTAACCAAACTAGAGAAGTTGCTTAAAAAATTAACAATAAAACCAAAAGAATGAACAGTAATCGAGAGTAAGGATTAAAAAGCCAGAGAGGAGACCAATAATTTCATAAGCATAATGAGATATTTTAAAAAAATCATTCAAGTTTGCTAATGTAGCTTAAACATGGCTCTCACAGCTTTTTTTTCACTCTGGCCAGGGTGAACATGTCCACACTTCAAACTCAACTGTCTGATGACTTTTGGATTTCCACTTCCATAGTACTACCACCACCACTGATCCTCTTGAGCCAGGGAAGAGAAGGGGGCTAGTATCACCTACCTTTCTCCATTTGGAATCTATGACATTTAAAACTACCCATGTAAAGTACCTTTTTAGTGAATAAAATTGTTATAAGTAAATTCCTTTCTACACAAACAGACAAACAAGTAGTCCCAAAGTACATGGGTTTCCTAGGTATCCCCCAAGAGATAGAGCAGCTTTTTCCAAATTTTCTCATCCTGACTTGAAGCAGGAAGAGTATAGAAAATATTCTACTATGGTTGCTAATGGACATCTCTAAATGATCATGGACATGTCTCAAAAGACATCTCTAAGGAACAATGGAGAGCTCAATAGAAGCCTGTGCTATTATCTGAAATGCGAGTAGTTCCACTGAAGACGCTGGCATGCCCCACAAAAGCAGTGATGCTCACAACACAAAAAGAGAGAGAGGAAAAAAAGAACAAGATTTCTCAGACTAAAGCTCTTCTAAACTTTCCTCCTTTTCTTTTAAAATTTTCTGTTATTACTGGCAGGATTTCAGCTCCACAAGCTACTGCATACATTTTCCTTGCTGCCCTTTGTACATTAGGATGAAAGAAGAATGTCTAAAAACGCCTACATTTCCCATTTTTTTCATATTTATTTATGAAAATATTCTGATTTGAAACCATTTTAAACATTATGTGCTTTCAGAATGAATTTTTAAGAGTGTGTCAGGCCATACAAAGGGGGAGGCAGTCTTAACCACAAACTGAGGAACGAGAGAGCAGCACAAATTTATGTCCCATTTCAGGCAGCCCAGAGGGCTCCTGAAGGAAAGGCAAAAGAAACAAGAATAGAAAGACAGGCTACACACAATGTGGCATTAGCCTGTTAAGGAGCAGACAAGCAGCTTAAACCTGACATAGAAGAGAAGTTCACTCATGAGAAGTTAAACATTGGCAAGCACCAAAAAGGAGCAGGGAGTTTCTGAAGCTGCATTTTAAGCAGACTGAAAGGGAGCTGAATTAGCATGTTGCATGGCATGATATTCAAGGCTTTGACACAAGCTAAATGCAACCATTCCCTGAGCACATATGATCCCTTCTGGAAAACAGACAAACTCCATCTTAAAACCTGTGCATTACTTCCCCACCACTCTCTTCTACTACTGAGTGTTTCAGAACCCATGTGCTCCAACAGAAGGATGTTCTCCAAACCAAGATTTAATGGCAACTTGATTCCACTAGAAAAATTGTTCATGCTCTGCAAACTGAAATAAATTTGAGAACCACTTATTATATTATTTGGGTATCTTCCTTGTATGTGGTAATTTGAGTTCAGGGCACAGTTCTGACAGGCATTCTGAGCTGATGATAAATCAAATTAATAGCTCAAAGAAGATACTGAATATTTTTAGCTCATGAATAGTTCTACTTCTGGATGGAAGAGTAACTTTTACATCAGCACAATCCAGAACAGCAGACTGAAACCTGTGATATATGTTAGCATTCTAGCTCATCTTTTCCTACATTTCTTTCACCACACATTCAATCCTGGTTTCAACCTCTGTCCTGTAAAAGTCACAAGTACAGAAGAAAGTCATAAAAGAAGCATGATTTTTTTCATATTATTTAAAAAAAAATCCTAGGATATCTTTTATACTACCTACACATTGAATTTTCTCCCTAATGAAATGGAGCTGGAGAAAGTAGACTACACCACGGATAAGAATCAATTTAATATAGTTTTGCAACTGTTAAGAAAAAAACTAAAATGACTTGTCTTCCTGATTACAGTCTGGATACATTTGGGATACATTGATTAACTATTGATTAAGTGTGATAAAGCAGTGATTCACACGTTTAAAATTTAAAACTGTCAGGCAGAGATAAGTGGAAAGGTATTCCACGCCATGTACATTGACCAAGTACATACCAAAGGAATTACAGAGAATGGAAAGCACGGGATTTTACTACTTCAGTTGAATTCATTAATTCAACAAAATTTTTAGTAACAGGCACAAAGTAATCCTTAAAGTTATCCCTTTCTCTTCTGACTACATTAGTGTTTCAATAGGATCCAAACAGAACTATGTTGTTCTCAAGGGGATTTGAAGGAGGGCCTAATACAGCAATCCCTGTTCGCTTCTCCCTCTCTTACGGCCCGCTCTGACAAATACACTACGTGTGACTGCGGTAATATATGGAACACTGACATGAGATATAGCCTATAGTATTACTATGTTGGAGTATTACGACTTTGTCAGCTTCCCACTACTCCCCCTTGTCATAAAATGCACGGTGTGGGAAGATAAGTGCAGATCCAAGTGCCTAACCACAGCTGGAATTTCTGGTATGTTGTACTGCCCAGTAAAATGAATTATAAAACATCAAGAATAATGTGATGGGTGCTAAAGATGCTCCAGATTCCTTAGTTTACAAAGAAAAGCCATCAACAATATTAAGCCTCAATTTGTTCCGAGGACACAAAGAAGTGGTGAAGTAGAGACAGTGCCATCCCACAAGAAAACTTGCATTACTCCAGAGTAGTGCCATAAACCCTGTGAAACGTCTGGTAACCTCATGTTAAAAGAAACATCTCTACAGTCCTGCTGAATCTCAAGACAGAACAGGTCTCACAAAATTAACCAGTCACATACATCTTGATTTTTTTAAAGGAGTCTTAAAATTGCTGTCTATTATTATACCAGTGGCCTTAAGAGAAACCAAGTCATTTCAAAACAAAGCCAGGAGTATAGCCAAAACAGGACCACATCATGGACAACTTGTACCTAAAACAAAAAAAAAAATCACCTGCTTCCAAAGCACAGCATGCTGTTCTTAAGAGACTTTGACAACATTTATCTCCCACTGTCTTCGAGATGTCCTCCAAGAGACCTCCTAGAAAAAATGGCTTTTTCAATAGAGTCTTTGGAAAAGAGGACTAGAGTTAGGAAAGGACAGGATAGGTCCCGTGACATTTACATAAGTCACAAATAATTTTACTATGCTATCCTACAAACATTAAAACTAAAGAATGACCTGATCAGCTTTTAGAAAGTGGACATTTTTAATGAAGTACAAGAGTCTGTTAAAACAACTTTCATCGGTGGAGCTTCATTGAACTTAGTAACAATTTATAAATTGTTAAATGCAGCCACATCAGAAATTTTACTCAGAATTAAGCATCCCAACCTCAGTGTTAGACACTAAATAATGCATACAACATAGAAAACCGCATCCATAACCCAGAACCGATTGGTTTTTTCCATAATACCACAGATTTACATTTCACTTAGGCTGAGTTATTAAAAGGAAACACCATCGACTTGAATTTTACTTTATGCCAACAGCATTTACCATAAGAGTTATTTTCTTTTCTAATTATACCTTTTTCTTTACTTTCTTTTTGCTTTGTTTTTGTTTTTTTTTTTAAGACAACCAGAAGACCTCCCACCGTATGGGGTATAAAACTGTCTCTATCCCCTCTAGTCTCTTTTCACATGCCTCCGCTACCCTTGCAGCATCAGCTTCCCCAGACCCGTTACAAAACGCCTTATAACCACGCCAGGAACAGCGCTGAACGCTTCCAGGCACTGAGCTGTACTTCTTCTTGCGTTTAAAGGGTGAAACTACAGCTCAACTCCCGTTAACACGTACAAATTAACCTCACAAACGAGATTTTTTTCTTTTCTAAGGTCTTACAGAAACTGCAATTCTTTGCTTTTACAAAGCACCCCGACAGCTTCAGTCCGGGCCGGCCCACGGAGCGCCGAGCAAATCCCGACGGCTTCTTTGCTTTTTATAGCCACGGCTTCACGTCATGTCTTTTTGCTCTGTCCCCCACACTCCCCCACTCTCAAAAAAAAAAAAAAAAAAAAAGTGTATCCACAGCCAAGCAGCCGCTCTAAGAGTGCTAAACTCTGCGTGACACCTTCAAGAACCCCGAGCAGTTTTCGCAGCCGCCCGCCCGGCCCCTTCCCAACTCCACGGCGGGACCAGCCCGCGCCCGCTGCCAGGACACGCCAACTCGCGGTGACGGCCGCGCCGGGGCAGCAGCGGAGGTGGGTGGGCAGCAGGGGCCAAGGTACCGCCGTAGGCGAAGCGAGCGGCGCGGAGCGGAGGGCGCAGGTGAGAGCCCTCAGGGCGGCTCCGCGGCCGCCCGCAACTTTCCCCCCGTCCCCGCACGACCCTGCGGCGGCTCCACGGCCCCCGCGACCGGCGGGAAGGGCGACGCCGGCCAAGGCAGATGCTCCCCCGCAGCGGGAGGACACCTCACCCCGCGCCGCCCCTCCGTAAGCGCCCTCCCGCCACACTCAGTCACTCACCGCCCCTCGCCGCTCCGCCGCCCGCGCCGGGACGCGCCCGCAGCACCTCCCTCCTGCGGCGGGGAGGAGGCTCGGCGCCCCCCGGTGCCCCGCACCGCCCACGCTCCCTTCCGCGGGCCTCCACCCGCCCCCCCGGCATCACGCGGCTGCCCGGCCGCCCCTCCCCGGGAGCCAGCGGCTCCATCCGCAATGCAGCTGCGGCCGCCCTCTCCTCCGCTTTCTCCTTCTCCACCCGGCCCGCGCGGGCACCTGCCCGTCGCCCTCTCGGGTCCGGGTGGGTTCCGCCCGCCGCGCAGCGCAGCCCCGGCCCCGCGGGCGGGCGCACGGCCAGAGCGGGTCAGTGCGCTGTCAGGGGTGTGAGACAGGGAGGAGAGACTGGAGAGGGGGAAACAAGAGAAAAAGACAAGGGAAAGAAAAAAAAAAAAAAGGCAAAGAAGAATAAGAGAGGGGCAAAAAAAAGGATGAAAAGAGTGTTATGAAATGGTGTTGTCCAAACAGACTTTTGTCCCCTGTTTCCCCGGCCCCCCCCCCCAAACCTATTACTGCGGCGGACCCCCCTGGGTCTGGCCGAGATTAATTGCTCTGTGTTATGAAGAAAATGATAGATGCCATTAATCAGGGAAGTTGTAAGTCATCCGCGTTTGTAGATGGAATTCGGAGATTAGCTGGGACAGATGGCAGGCAAACGCTGCACTCTCCATGTCTGGCGTAAATCACCCAACTTCTGGAATTATTAAACAGCCAATGACAGAATCTCATACATTTTCCTAAAGAGAAGGGTTTCTTAGGAAGATGAATATTTACTTCATATCATGACAAAGTGTTTCCAATCGCTGCCACATTTCTCTTCCTAAATAATGAAAGTATTGGGTTTTCCTTCCTGGATATCAGAAACTTCAAGCCTGAAGAAGAAATTTTCACACAGATATCTTTCAGACATGGATGAGAAGCAAAGCCATCCAAACTACACAAGCACCTGAGTAATTTCTTTAATACCCTTCCTGAAATAAACATGCACATTTGTAAGTTAATAGGCTTGTCCTGATATCTCCAGTAGATTTATCTTTACTTGAAGTAACTACTGCAGCAAAATATTTTTCATTCAAGTTTTGTTCTTCTTCATGCACTTGGAGGAAAGGGTTGAATCAATGCCCCTTTTATTCAAAAACTCAAAAATGAACGTTTGACATTCTGTGGAATCTAAATTTTCCAAGTAGAGAGGAGAACTTTTTTCATTTGTCTACCCTTTTTTTTTTTTTTTACATAGCAAAAATGAATTACGATATGATCAACTTCAGTCAATCTTTCATGGTATCATATTGATTGATATGTCAAGTGCTTGTCTAAATATAAGCTTAGCCCCAATACCTATGACTGAGTAATTGTGAGCTTGATTGCATGTCCTGAAATAATGTGATCAGTCAACAGTGATATTCAGAATTTTGCAGAAACCTGATCTATAAATTCAATAATAGCATCTGTTCTATCACACTAAAGGGATCACTGTTCAGAACACAGGTTTAACAATAGTTACATGAAAAATATTTAAATCTTAACTCATCATATGTAAACTAAATGTTCACCATGTTTATCAGTTTAATTTTCATTATTAAGAACTTCTTTTAGGAAAATTCTTGCAATTTTTACTAGATTTAAGAACAACAATGTAAAAATATCAAAAAGGGGTTTGTTTGTTTGTTTGTTTTTTAACTTTCTCTCAGCATTTGGATTTGCTGAGCACTCTATCCTGAGTCATCTTTAAATTGCTTCAGTATCTGACACAGAAACAGTCTTGCACACAAGTATTGCCTTTCCTAATTTTGGTGTAAAATATAAGGGAAAATCAGGTTTAAATTCTTTAATTTTTAAATCAAAAGGGCAAAACTAACACTTCAAATGGAGAACCACCTCATTGTTATGACTTAGAAATACGCACTATATACAATCAGCAATGTAACCGTGCAATATAATGTAGGCTGGGGAGGACCTTTAGAGATTATGTAGTTTACATCCCTGCTCAAGGCAATGCAACTTCAAATCTAGATTAACTTCTTCAGCACCTTGTCCAGTCTAGTTTCAAAAATCCCCAAGAATGGAGATTCTGACTTTTCTGGGAATACTGTTCACTTTCACTACTGCGTGTTGCGGAGAATGCTTTCATTTTTCCCAATAAGAATTTCCACTGCTGCAACTTGTGTCTATTGCAGCTTATCCTTTCTCTGGCCACACAAGAAGAGTATGATTCTGCCTTCCCTGTAAGCGCTCCCTCAGTAGTTGAAGGTGGCAATTACATCCTTCACCTTAGCCATGTTTTCTTCAGACCTCTCAGAAATATTACTAACCATTTGCAAATTTACCACTCTTTCCTATTCCTTTTTTAATAAATCTCACTGACTTTAATGTTATAAAGTAAAACCGTTATTTGTGGGATTTTTTTCCCCTCCATCTCTCAGAGTATTAAAAAAGGATAGCCAAAATGACTCATCCATCTTCTGAAAGGGGTAGTCATGATAAAACCAACACAAAATGGCATTGTCAAAGCAAAACTTCCTCCTAAGTTCCTATTTCTATTTCTATTAGAAAGGGCAAAGATGTGGTTAAAGACATTTCTATCCAATTTGCCTTGGAAGTTGGTCACACAGTTTCTTTAGGGGTATCAGCAGCACCTACAGAGCAGACTGAATTTCCCAGGCCTTACATAAAGAAGTGTTTAATACTAAACATTAGGGTTTTTGCAGTAACAATAATGACTTTGCATGAGATGCAGTTTCTCAGCCATATTTGAAAGCTAATACACATTTTTATGCACATGGCCTGTGCATAAGTGCTGAGATAGGTCATGAAGTGAAGCTGTCAGGGACAGTACCTCAGGGGAAGGCTGAGAAAGGGAAGAACTGGCAAAAAGCATAGCCTAAGTTGAAAATGCTTTCCCATTAGTTCACACAACTTCTGGTTTGTCTGCATCTCAAAAAAAAAATAAAGAGAAAACTAGGATTTCTAAGCATTGTATTCATATTAAGCTCTCTGAAATATTTACCAGTATTCTTACTAGTACTATTTGTATTTTAATTTATTCTTCATTTTTTCATGTCATAAATTATGCTCTCTTTCTCTCTGCATACACATATATATATCTTATAAAAATTACATATACTTACAAGGTAAATAATCTTAAGCACGTCATGCATACAGACATTCTTGTTTTAAAGAATCCTCATTCCACAACAGGAACAAGCTGGTGAGTATATCTGAAATGTAATTTTCTGCTACAATGGAGAGTCACTATCACATCCTCAACAAATCTATCAATCAGCCTTGCAAAGTGATTTTGTAATTTGGTGCATGGGGAGGTTTCAGATCCTTTAGATCAAATCAACAATGAGAACAGAAAAAAAATTGGCTTAAGTTTTCTGGGAGACCTTAAGGAAAGAAGCAAAAAATTTATTGCTAAATCTGTTAAAAACTTGTGAAACCTTACAAAGGTTTTGTAATGATGCAAAACATACAAGGTAAGAAAGTCTTCCCTTAGGGACTTAACAGGAGAAAATACATGTTCATAGTCAAGGAGCTAAACCATCCAAAAAATTAGACTGGGATAAGGAAGCTTTTGCCTCTGTTCAGCAAAGCTGTCATAAATTGACCGAGTTGTTACTATTTTGCATATTCTGTGCCTTACATGACGTTAATTAGCTATTCCAGTGGGCAGAATTCTACCCCAGAAATCACCAGCACAGCAGACCTTAACTGGCATTCCTATTCACAGTTTATGTAGAAAACTTTATTTTTCCAGCACCATTGTGGGAATATCTAACTAAACCACTGATTACAGGGAAATGCTCAAGGAAAAAATGATGGTGAAGTACAGAGAGGCTCACATTGCCCATGCCTATGATGCAGCTCAGTACTTATCTGCTCTTTTCCAAACCATTGTCTTCTGGCCTTATTTTAAAATTAGAAACAAGTTATTACTGAAGAAATGTATTGTTGCTTCCTCCATGCAAAATGTTATTCCCAGCGTGAAGTCAAAAATCTGGTAATTTCTTTTTTTATTTTTAATTCAAGGAATACTCTTTACAAGAATAAGCAATAGAGCAGTTTGAAGGCACTCCCTTTTGGCCACACATCCTAAAGAAGAAGAAACAAAAAAGAATACTTATTTTTCCACCTACTTAGAGATATCTCTGGTTTTGCCTCAGAAATAAAAATGTCTTCTGTCATACCTGAAATATCCAAATTGGAAGACCTTACATCTGTTAGTTTTCCTAACAGATTAACATCTTTGAAAAGGCTTCTGCTGGAGAATTTTCTTTTTGCAGGACATCAAATGAATTGTTAAGAGTACATTTGATCTACTAGAAAGAGATTATAAAAAATACACTTAAATGGAAACAGACGTTAGACATGTCTGTTCAAATCCATTTTTATGTGTATTCCCTAAAAACTGAACACTGGAAGGTAATGGAATATAGGACGATCATTGAGGAAGGTTCTGTCATGCCATAAAGGTTTGCCTTGGGAGAACTGATATTTGAATCAGCTATTAAGAAAGACATTATGATGTTTTATATTTATGACTAGCTCCAGCAATGAAGATCAGAGCAATAAATATTTCCAGTAAGAAATCTGGAAAGTTTTTTAGGGACAGGAGGAAAGACTGGAGACATCATGCGGGAAAGGGGTAAAGAAGATCCTGAAACCGTATTGCCCAGAGCAAGAGCAAAACAGCAACAGGGTGCACAAAGGGGCTATTGGGAGCTGAGAAAAACGTTTATGTAACTTTAAAAAGAAAATGTTTCAGAGCAGAACTAGCTAATATTTACTTTTTTTTTTTTTTAAATCCACAGGGGTATTTATCTGCTCAGGTAAATTTATTTTGCCTAAGGCCTGGAAGCTTTGCTGCTAAAAGCTCTGTGCAACAAGCAGTGGAAATTTTACTCAGATCAGCAAGGTTAATAGAACTATTCCAATACTCATGCTTTAAGAAATTGAAAGAGGAAATAAAGTTAAGAGCATCCACTTCAATTTATATCTGTGATCCTCTGTGCTTGCCATGCCAGTAAGCACATGTGGTCTCTTGAAGGAAGTCTCATTATCATACTGTCTATACTGCCAATGTATTTTGAGTACATTCCTATGAACAGGACAGGATGGCATACAGCTGCTGCAGGAGACTCACAGGAATATCAGTCATGAGATGGCACAGCTCGAAGTCTACCCTATCTTAAAGGGGTAGGAGGTATGGAGTGTAGGAATCCTGTGCAGAAGACTGCACTATTACAGTGCAGCAAAGCATCCATTCATTCCCCTCACCAAGTTCTCCAAGTTGTAGCTAATCAAGGTGTGTCTTAGGATATTCAATAACTCTTTTTTTCTGAGTAGTTTAATAGAAATTACTTTCAAAATGTATCAGATTTTTTTGAGTGTATACACATTTTTAGGTAATGTAACTAATTCTTCATGAAATACGAGTTACTGTCAGATTTTTAAAACTATTAGAGAACTGTTATTAATTCTGTGAAAATGTTGTAAGGTGATAGACCAATTTAAGGCCACAATGACAGTCCTGAGTGGTTAAAGGAAAGACCCCAGCACCAAAGAGACTCCAGATGGCTTCCCAAAAGACCCCAGCACCTAGGGGAGACTTCCCAGCAACAAACTGATAGGATCAATGAAGGATCAATCATATGGAGATAGCATGGCCTTTCTTTGCAAACATCCTTCCTGGTGAGAATTCAGGAAGCTGACCCTTAGGCCTATGCCATCTATCACCCCAAAAATTAGTTTATTGACTATAGTCACTCAAACTGCCTAAGAAAAAAGTATAAAAAGAGATCGGACATGAGCAAAAAAATCGGGGAGAAGTTCCATCATTTCTGCGAGGGTAACTTAGGGGCTGCCTTTTCTCCTTCCACTCCTCAGGACGCTGCAGGGTGAGCAACCATTTTTATACCTTACTTTGCTTTCACCTATACTAATTGTACTTTGCTTCCTTTTATCTTGCCTAATGTATATTTTATCTTTACCTTATAGACCAATTGCACTTTGATTTATGTATTTTACTTTGCTTTTCCCTTTACCCTATAGATACTAATTGTACTTTGCTTTATATATTTGATATTTTAATTTGCTTTATATATTTGACCTTTACCTTACAGATACTAATTTTCCCTTGCCCTATACCTTACAGACTACCGTGTATGTATTTTATCTTATTTTTTTTCTATATTGTACTTTATTGCCTTAGACAGCATACTCTGATTCACTGTATGTGGTTTGCCTTAAAGTATGTATTTCTTTGTCTTAGTTAAAGTGTTAAAGTGTGTGCTAGTGAGAAGCAGCAATATTCTTTCCTTTTTGCTTTGTGTTAGTGAGTGTGTTTAGATTTTGTCCTAGCCTTTGTAAATTGGTCTGTCGTGGAGGGGATCGCTTGAGTCTTGTATTGAGGTGTTGTAGTGATCTGTTGCTTCTTAGGGAGTTGAGTTGTTTTTGGAGAGCACCCGTCCGGTTTGGGCTTTATCAGTTAAGTGGAATTTTGCAGTTAAACGTTATCACTGACGACACAAACCCTATAAGTTGTCACAGATTTGTATTCATAGAAGTTATTTCGTGAGTTCGTCTGTTTTGTTGGGGTTTTTTCAGTTCTGACAGTCTCGCTGACAGCAGAATAACTCATAGGAGAAACTTGCTGAGAAAGTTCTCCATTGCTATTAAGTACAGCCCCCATAAATAGGGTATCAAAAGACCTGTCCATCTCAGTGAATCTGTCAAGCAAAGGGTCTCCCCCTAAGGAGATGCTGACAGACTGTTTTCAGGCTTTAAAGGCTTTGAACTCCCGGGAGGGGGACACTAATAGACAAAAAATATTTTAATACAGATGGGACAGAAAATCCTTAGTTTCTGCCCCTTTTCACATTACAAATGTTAATGTATTTTTACAGTGTTACATGTCTCTGATCATCTACATTCCACAGGAGGGAGAAAAGAGGTTGTTAGTCACTATTTGAACCCACCTCTCCCTTGCTTCATGGAGGTAGAAGGAGTGTGAGAAGAACATTCTAGTCCTGGATTCATGCTCCTGGAGCGCACTCTGCACTTCCTGCTTTTCCTTCACAACTACTTACCTGGAAAGTTGAAGGTCTGGCATTCACTGCACATCCAATATATACCAAACAAAAGCATGCCAGCTTTAGCACTACGAAAGCTGATTTACAAAAATAAGAACATTTATTGCACAACTTTATTACACTTGTAATGCCTGTATGAAACCTGAGTTGTATATTACCTTTATTTAATGATAATGAGCCTTCTTAGCACTAGATAACTACTAAAGAGAAGTTGGGGGGTTTTGCTACTTCGATGTTTACACTGGCATTAAACTGACAAAGGATAATTTACTGAAACATTTTTTTTCTTTTTTCTTTTTTTCAGGATAGTTTTGGAGACTAGAGAAACTCCAGGGAGCTGGCAATTTGATATATAAAGGTCAGTTTCTATTAACAAAAGCAGAATATACATAGGAGGAAGGAATTGCCATGAAAAGCTGTCCCGCTGTGGACTAATTGCTCATTACTCTCATCATCCCTTAGGAAACATGTGGATAATATTTCAAGACATAGCATAACTGCAATTTAGACAAGGCTTGAATCTACTACAAAGGGCCACATATCAAAGGAAGAAAGGACACAATTCATAGCTAAATCAGAAACTGTAAAAATCTAGTCTGGTTGAAGTAGACTGGATAAAATTTCCCAGATTTGCCTCTAGAGAGCTAAAAATGTATCCCCGACACATTCTTACGTGTCCTGAAAAAGATCACGAATTTATTAGTAAGAAGATAGGTAATATCACTCACTGAGCCCTACTGATGTACTACTTTTCTTTCGAGGGAAGCCTCTTATATAGCAATATTGAGTAAGATCACACTCTTTGGCCCTCGAAGTAGATGTCGTGAGAAAAGATCCCCCAGGCTTTTATTTCTTTCAATTTTTAGCCATAAAGTTAAACTGATTTTTTTTTCAGGTGGAACAAATGCCTGATGTCTATACAGATGCTAAATAAGTAACCTGCTCTGCATAAAAGAGTTATTGCATCTGATCTGAAACATAAGTGTTTGTGGAGTCTTTTCATTCACTAAAAGCAGGTACCAGGTCATCCTATCATTGACACATATGAACTGATCATGACCCCCAGAAGTGGTCATTTTTTAATGCACTACAATAGAAACAACATCATTTTCAATTTTAAACTTCATCTGTCCTCTTCTGTGTTGGATTAGTCAGGAACAGCCAAATGCAGACCGCACCTCACAGTGATTTTGGCTCAGAAAAATGGAAACATGATCATTCCATGGGACAGAATAAAGAGATGATGTGCCTGTCAAATATAAGAATTATTTTCCACAGCAAGTTTTCAGTTTGCCCTTTATTTATCAGTTTTACTGTGTTGATACTTTTTTTACAGAAGATAAAAATTTTCTACTAGACTGAGATATTGCACAATGTACACAAATACTGATTTTCTAATTTTTCAATATAACATTATTTTAATACCTAAAAAAACACGTTACGTCTAGGCTGACTTGATCAGTGATACATAAACTGTCATGGTATAGAACCATCTATATAGGATTATGTTGGAAATGTGGATATAGAGTATTTAGCACATTTTTCAGACTATGTAGAATATGAAAATATTTTGTTACGGTAGTCTTCAAAGATATTTTACTGTCACACTGAATGCTGTCATGCTTTAAACTGGTATCACAGAGGCATTACCAGAAGAAGATAAATCATAATAAAAACTGCCCAGCAGAAATGGTTGCAGAGCTATGTTTGTATCTTTTAAAATCCCTTAGGGGGAAGTAATAACCTTGTATGACTACTCATATGACTGGGTCTTCTGACACTTTAGGGAATTTTCCTTTCCCGAATACAGAAACATTTGGGGGTTGGGGGATTGGTTTCCTTTATTTTCAGATTTTATTCAGATTAGAGTTAAGTTTATTTGTTTTTAAATGAGGCAATTAGGTCACAGCATGTTATGAAAGGATAGGTGTAGCTAAGAGAAAAGACAGGAATAGCTCCTCTGCCTCTCATGCAAAATTCTGTTCACAAGGGCTACAACTGAAATCAGTAGCATTATCTAAATTGGAGTAAAAGTGTCCAAATAGGGATTTATAAACCAAATAAAGAATAGACAGCCCAGTTCTCATCCTTGAGGTTCAAAGCAAATTTTCCTGTTGCTTTGATGAGAATATTATTACTTTGCTGCCATGTCTGTTATATATTTGCTGATTTGAAAGCCAGAAAAATTGATTAATAAGCTACACAGGCTTTTATAACCTTGTGACAAGTTCTAAGGCTACATTGAATCAAAGCAGGAAATAGTTTCAGTGGCTGAGAGCTGCTGGGATTTGGGATTTCAGGTACAGACTTTTTCTTCCATTGGACACACTTCACCTAATGACAAGACTGATAAACACAGTCAGAAGCATCTCTATAGGCTTTGAGGTATACAGAAAATTATGATTTTTTAAAATTTTTTATATAAAATGAAAGCACTATTTGCCATTATATATCCTAAATAAAATAAGATAAAACTTTCATTTACCTTTGATGTGATTTAAAAGTTACAAATATGATATTGGCTAGAAAGTAACAATTTTCAACTTCATATGTTATTTTTTCTCATTTTTTTTATTAGAATTACCTCAGAACTTAGGAAGTTTTTTTATGAACATGGATAAAACTGACATCATCCCCACAAAGCAGACAAAATCCTCAAGCAATTGGAAGAGAGAAACAATAAATCAGACATGAAATTCTATCGTCTACTCCACAAAGTACAGTTCATTATATTTTAGGTTGAATGTATTTTTAAAAGCCTTCAGGACTACCAGTTTGTCACTCTAGCATAATTGTCCTAACACAATTTGGAGAGAAGGCAAAAGAAAGGCTCTGGAATCAAGCCATAGGTAGACCCTTCTGAAAATTAGAAAATTATTTCAGTCTGTCTAGGCAATGGTTTGAATTTCCAGAGAACTATCTGGCCTAATCAAAAGCTATTGTTCCCCACCCCCTTCCCTATTCTATAGCTGCACAGTGAAGAGTATGCTTCACAAAGCCCCTAGTGGCACTAATGATGTTATCACTCCTTTTTGCTGAGCTGTCATTTCTCCTAATTATCATTTATATTAGGTTCTGCTACTTTCTGATATTAATATTGCCACATACATTCTTTAATTGTTAGGCAAAACTATGCAGTGCTTATTCATAAGAGAATTTCATCTCTTGACTTCCCTGAAGCCTTGAAATGTTGATGGATGTCTTTTAAGATGGTCCCTCCTTAATCTCATTACCAGGGGAAGAGTTAGCTGTCCATAAAACCTTTAATTTTATACACAAAAATGTCCATCGTTTGAGGGAAAAGGATAATTGAGCACCTAATTAGTGCATACCTGCTTGCACATACAATTGGCCAATTTGCAAGAACAGATGCTGGCTTTTGAGTACAGCAAAACTGGTTTTGGTGACAAGTCCCTTTCATAGGTGACTCCCTTTGGTCTCTCCTTTTCCGGAGAAGATGTGGGAAGGGAATTGGCTGGTTTGGGTTGGGGTAGAATTAAAAATCTTCATGGTATCTAGTATGGGGCTGTGTTTTGAATTTGTGCTGCAAAGTGTTGATAACTCAGGGATGCTTTGGTTACTGCTGAGCAGCAATTGCACAGAGTGGAGGCCTTTTGTGATCCTCACCCCACCCCACCAATGAGTAGCCTGGGCATGTACAAGAAGTTGGGAGGGGGCACAGCTGGGACAGCTGACCCCAACTGACCCAAGGGATATCCCACACCATATGGTGTCATGCTTAGCATCTAAAGCTGGGGGAAGAAGAAGGAAGGGGCAGATGCTCTGAGTGATGACATTTGTCTTGCCAAGTAAACCATCATGCGTGACAGAGATGGCTGAACACCTCCCTGCCTGATTCTACACCTTTCTATTCCTCTTTACATTACCATCAGATCAGTAGTTTACTAAAACACACAGAGGAAGGTACCAGTTCAGATCTTTGCTTTTCTATCACCTGGGGTGCTGCACAGACAGGTCACTGACCCAGTAAGATCATTGCTGTGGGGCAACCACTGATATGGGCATCAATAATACCTTACTCTTAAAAAAAAAAAAAAAAAAAAAAAAAAAAAAAAAAAAAGAGAAAAATGGAACCCGGTACAATACAAGTGTTTTGCCTATGTAATAGAGAAGTTTAATTATAATGAGAAAAAACCCTCATTTTTTAAGAACTTCTATGAGATGCTAGAGTTAAATCTTTGTACTTTAGGTTCTCCTAAGCCTATGCGATAACTGGATTCCTTACAATCATTATAATAATTTTATTACTTTCCCCTCCCAGAAGAAGTGGGAAACATCTGTTGTGTTCTGGCATTTTAAAGGTATAATAAACACAATATGCACATCTCTGGAACAAGTTGTTTAAAGTAAATTTTGTTTGTGAAGGGAGATGAAGGGACAGATGCTCTGTTAATTACCGTGAAACAGAAACAGAGCTTCCCATAATTTTAGGCAGTACTAGATTTTTATTTTACTAATACAAACCTGATCAATTCTAATTCTGTGTTCTACATGTGTTCTACAGATGAATTTGCTGATTATATTTGATTCACCTTTGAAAGACTAAGAAAAATAAGTCAGCTCATAACATTACATATTGAGGAACCATCTGAGTTTCTAGAACCATTTTTTTTGTGAAGATTAATTCTACCTTTACTTTCTGATTTACAGAACTGCAAGTTCCTAAAGCAGTTTCCTAAACAGCTGTCCTTCAACAATATTGCTCAAAATAACAGCTTGTAAAATAGAGACATTTGAAGACATACCTTGATTTAGTTCTATATGGTGTATTTGCTTAAAAAAAAATTAACATCTAGAAACAAAGCACTAATTAATTTTTGAGTATAAAAGGCTATTCTGCCTCTTAAAAAAGGGAATTATACTGAAGAAACAGCCTGTAGTGGGAGATAAATAGTTGCTAGTGCCAAGCACAGTAGTTTTCACTAAAAAAGTCACACTTTAGCCACAAACAAATGTATTCTTTATAAAGACAGCCTGCACTGCCTCTGCTAAGAACCAGTAATGCAATTAGTAGCTTTAATATATCAAAGATGCTGCTATTTATGCACTCCATTCATGTACATCTGTTAGCAAAAACATTTTCATAGCTAAGCAACCAGTTTCAGTCACTTCATCCTCTGTTTTCATTACCAGGTTTGGTCACTTAATTTTTGCAATTAATTTTAACAGTGTGCTTTAAGTCCTGGAATCTTAATGATGACCACATAATGGACAGTATGCCACTCCACCAACTTTCCTCTGGCTTTCAAAGAGCCACCTGCTATTTAGCTCAACCATTTTGCAGTTACTATGGTTTAACTGACAAATAGCAAATAGAAGGTTGTTGATAGTGTAAAGCTTTGAGGAGTTAATTAATTTACAAGAAAAAAACCACACTGTTTTGATATAACATTTCAATGTTCAAGCTAATAAGCATGAAAATGTAATTTACTAGGCCTGAGGTTCTCACTGAGTGCCCCTGAAGTTTGCAGTTGTTTCCTCTAATTGCCCATAAGACAGTTGTTATTTCTATGTTGTAGTTCTGATGATTCCATCCCACTCTGCTGCTTTAACCAGAGTTAAGGTTTTCTGTTGATATGTGTCCACATAGTTTACTTGTTAAAAAAGGAAAAAAGATCCTGAAGATAAGAACTTTTCAAAAACCAGTTCAAACTCCCCCTGTTAAAACGCTAAAATCTATACTTTAGTTACACTGCAAAGGACAGTGCTTGACTCAAAATATAAAGTTGCTGGGACATGGCTACTACATGGCTTAAATTACTTTTTGAAGTATTCACATTCACTTTTCTTGTAAGAAAAAAAAAAAAAGGCAGTTTTCCCGAACACTCCTTCCCTATTTTTTCCCACAGCATAGGGAGAATATGCCCTTATCTGCACTGTTATGGGTGTTACATCATGCAATCTATTGCTCAGAAGACAGCCTATTTAGAAACCTTTAATCCCTGGAAAACAAGAAAAGTCATTATTTTATGGCTTTCTTGGAATCCTAACCCTGCTGAGAAGAAACATGCAAATCATTTATAACCATGCCTTCATGGTTATAAATCATACACCCTGTTCCTAGTTTCTAAGTCAAATCTGTGTTAAAAACATTGTAGGAATGTGCTACTTATACTGGTATTCCCACAGTGACTAATGCAGGTTCTCCTGAAACAGTGGTGGTAAACCAGAAAAAAAAAATCCTTTTTTTTTTTTTTTTAATTCCTTTACAGTAATCAAATTTGCCTATGCTAGATCACCTTTTCTTCCGGTGTTATGTGTTGACTTCAAGACCTCTGAGAGTAACATAACAGCAAATTTAAAATATGGTTTAAATAAACCAGAGGAAATTTATCCTCTCATGGTAACACTGTGATTAAAGTATGTAATTGAATTATAGTGGCTTAGATAGCATGAAATGAAAGCAGAAATACATCAAGAATCACTGTTTCATGCAGAAAAAAATCATAAAAGTGTGTAATGGTACACAAGGTAATATTTATCTGGGAATAGATGACAGAGGACTTTATGAGACAGAGCTATAAGGCATGAAGGATATAAAGTGCAATAAAAAAAAGGATAAACTCAGCAAGGCTTATGAAGAACAGATATACAAATATTAACTCCCAAATAACTGAAACACCTATCATTTGTTCTTTCAAAAATATGGGGTTTTATCTTCTATGATGGCTCAAAAAAAAATAAACTCTCCTTTTTAATATTAAAACTAAATGTCATTTCCTGTCTCCAAAGCTGAATTTATTGTCTGCACAATCTACTTCGTCTTTCAATTCATCTTTTCAGAACACAGTAATGGTTTTAATAAAGTTCCAAAGGAAACACAATAGATTTACTTTGTATTTCTTTAAAGCCACTCACCTATGGATAACTGTTAAGACCTTCTCTTTGTCTAAATATCCATCTATAAAATTATTCATAATTACCAAATAATATCAGAAGAAAGCACCATCTCCATCTGTGGGCTGTTGTATCTAACTGCACCTGCAAACCACTCCAAACCACCAAACTTTCTGTCAATGTTCTGAGAGATAGGCTGCCAATTAATAAAATAAGTTACATCTAAGGCTGGTCAAGATGTAAACAGATCAAATCTCATCAACGGTGTTGCTTCCATATGCATTGGTTTCCCAAGAATGATTGACTACAATGACACTATTCAAATGCATAGAGTATTTTTATAATAATTTGTAGCATTGAGGTCTGAGGTCAGTCTGCATACTATTTGAAAAATATTAAAACTCCCTTTGATCTATGCCTAACAGTCTGTTTTTAAATCCTCAAAACAGAAAATTTCCCCCTTGTTATCACATGCCTTCAATATCTTTAAAAGATGCATCATTTATTTTTTGTCCGGGTATTCAGCAATTATTTTTTCTTCTTGTTGTTTTTCTCTTTTAACTACACTAAAAGATGGCTTGTATTCATATTGTCTGTTCAAGACTAATTTTAGTTTTCTTGAATGATCTTCACAAACTGAAGAATTTTAACTATAGCTTTGACAGGCATTTAATTGAAAGGTAGGTCATTATATACTGTACATGTCTAGACAGGAAGGTAGCACTTGTTTATCCTTAAATGAGTCATGACCATTAGTTAGACTGCTGTTTACTGTGAAGGTACGGAAAAAAGAATAATTGAGTTTCACAGAAATAAACTTCCATCTTTTTGAATCTCCAGTAGGAAGAAGTAATGGTGTCTCATTAAATTAACAGCTCATTCCTCCACTTACCTATATTAAATTATATATTCATTCACATTACCTACTCTGCAATAGTGTTGTCCTAAATTATCTCCATATTTATATTTATGGTTGTAATATTTCTGTTTCTTTAGAGATGGGATAAGCAAATCCCACGCTGCAGGCTGTGAAGGAACTGCCATGGGGAGTCCCTCCCGTCTCCTCAATCAGCATTGCACAGGGAGATAGGAGCATTGCACCTCATCTGCCATTAGCCACAGCAGGTGACACGATCCATCATTTAGTAACCTTTAAGCACTTGGGATGAAGCATAATGTCCCATTGGGACATGCCTTTGGAATGACTCCTGGAGGAACTGAAGGCTGGCAAAAAAACCCAAAAAAGAATGAAAAAGAAACAGTTTCTGTTTGCCACCATATAAAAGGAGACACTATGGACTCAACCAAACACATTCACTTTGTCTCTACTCTGGCACTAAATACGTATGAACTGTGATGAAGAAAAATAAATGGACATTCTAGTTATGCTCAGGCCATTTTAGCAGCATAAAAAGATGAGTTCACACTTCACACCTTTTCCAAACAAATAGCAATTATCATTTAAATGAGCTCAGTGAACAGTAAACTAGAGGTTGGAAAGAACAAATCCAGTCCTAATGCTGTCAGGTTTGTGGTCATCCCACAGTCAAGAAACCTTGTGAGTACTTCCGTTTCATAACCTCTTGACCACAGTAACACAGTACTTTCTAATTCGCCCATTTTACCCGTGTGCATGCAGCTCCTCACTGCTGCTGCGAAGTGGAGCATTGCTTACAATACATTTGCGTTTGGATTGCACTGAAATGTCTGTCAGGATACTTTTGTCTTTTCGTACTTGTGTCAAGGTATTAGCATGCTGTCTTGAGTTAATAAGGCGTTATTTTTAATTTCTTCTCTTTCCTGGCTTCTTGGATTCCTAGTCAGACATTGTAGCTCCTTTGTGCCAAATGTGGCTCTAGAAAAGATGTATAGGTAGAGACAAGGGCCTGCTGCCAAGGAAGCACTGGGTTGACTAGAAAAGGAATGTGAGTTTTCCAGAACCATGCAAACAGTTCTTTGAGAAAAGGATATTGAAGCCCAGGAAATTTCTTCTCTCCAGCTCTCATAAGGATTTCTCTTATTCAAAAGCGGTCTCGAAAGGCATAAAAGCCCAAGTTGTCTTATTTTAATAAACTACAAGCTGCAAAATGCCTCATTAAGCTCTGTGAAGGTCTTGCTTAGTTCTCAAGGTTACAGAGCTCACCGATAAGTTTGATTTATGGTGTCAGGAATCAACCTGATATTATCCAGATAATTTGCATCACTAGAATTAGTTATTTTCCTAAGAACAACAATTAAAATTCCTTCTTTGTTTTGGGGCACTTGGTGACCTTTCCTTTTCTGCAGACTGTCACAAAATATGACACACGTGAGTTTGAACCCGTCATTTGCCTCACTTCAAACCTGATGCCCCAGAAGTAGCCTAACTGTTTTGAAACCCCTGTGATTGATTACAGGGAATCGTAAAGAGATACAGCAATGACTGAAAGAATTCAAATTTTTTTAATGATAGAAACTCCAGTGTAGCCTTGGCAACAGTGCTGATATATAACATCTAAGAAAAACTTTTTCCAGCATTTTTTAGCAGGAAGGCCTGCAATTTGCTGTACACCGGACTCACTAATTCAATCTCACCAGACCCATTTGTTCAGTTATTAGTCATTATGATGAAGTAATGCACTTAAATGATTCCTCCCACATAATTACTCTATCCAGAACACTCTCCTGAAGAACAGGTTCTTACTCTAGTAGCTACATCGAAACAGCAGCCTCCTGCCATTTGATAAAATGCAGAACAGAGCAACTGCTCTGCAAATATACCGGAATGATATAACTCTACGTACTTGTCTGCAGTATTTGCAGCAGCTCATTCGCAAAACATGCCTGTAATTGGAATTAAATCTAGAAATGCTAATTATAATTCCATTTTCTTTTTGTATATAACCACTGGAAAAAGCAAAATCATAGATTAGCCAGAAAATCCTCAAAAGTAAGCAGGGCAAAGTTCCCCCCACCAAACAAACAAACAACAAAAAAAATAGTAGTCATGTTGTTAATATATTCATCACTGAGGTCCATTTAACTTTTTTACTAATGTACACATATTTTTGTGAATAAATTAATGCTTCTCTGCCTAGTGACTGCTGTTGGTTTCTAGGGTTCAGCAGCCCACTAGAGAAGAGGATGCTCTCAAATTTACATTCCCTATAGTAGAGGGTTTCCCTCCAGAGAAGCTGAGGGATGCCGCGGCCACAGCATTGAGGAAGAGAACCCTGACAGTGCTGAGCTGCTCCTCTACCCTTACCACTTCTCCACTAGGGGGTCACAGAAAGCCACGAGCCAGGACAGCACCCCTTGTGCCCACTCTGCTTCTGGCTTCCCATCTCCTTCCAGCTGAGGTCGAAGTCCCGGGGCAGCTGACGGCCTCTTGGCTTCCTTTCCTCACTCAGGGAAAAGAGAGAGCCCACTCCCTGCTCTGGGTGCCAACGTAGGAAGTCCCCTTGAAAGGAGTTCCCAGGAACTCCCTTCCTGTTTTAAGGAGCTGGGTCACAGCTATATTATTCATTTCAATGCTTTTACACTAACAGCTCAAAAATGCAATGAAATCATCTAGGCCATTGTATTTGTCCAAGCTAAAAAGAAAGGATTGGCATAAATAGTGCCAAGAAATTAACAGGTTCACATTCTTTTTTATTAATAATGTAAAATGTTATCGTGAATGAGGATAGAAGGATTATTAATGAGGGTAGAAGGAATATTAAAATAATAATTAAAAGTCGGCAGCATCCTTGAAAACAGTGTATCATTGCAGGCTCTCCTTCAGGCAAACAGAGCAGCAGAAACATCCCTTGGTGGAGAGCTGTTTTATGGGTTTGAGACAGGAAAACATAAAGCAGAAAGCTCATTACAGATCAAAAGGCCAATGCAGAGGCTTTGATTATCTCAATTTGGATTTTGTGATTTTTAGATCCTTTTTTATAAGTTGCCCAAAGAGAAATTATTTTTTTTCCAAAATAAGCAACCAGTAATGAATTAGTGCCCACATGACACTTTTACAACTCCATTTTCTTTCATAGCTGTTCCCTTTTCCTTTTGTTCACTTACAATCCATTGCAGATGAAACTACATGCCCATCTTCTGCGGTTTAAACCTTTGTTTGTGCACTAATGAATCTAACTAAGTGTCATAGCAGACTTTAATGAGCATCACTCACTTTCATTTAACTCTGCAGTTTGCCATTACACACTTTAGAAGATCTCTTGGTTTATTCATAGCAATCACTAGATATTCTTTTTCATTAGATAGATACTAGTTTTCCCTGTTATGTCTTTTATTATTAAGGGAACTATGAAATGTTAATACTGGCCTCAAAACCCAGGGCAAAATAATACCCCCAGCCCTATTTGAAACGCAATCACTTGTATTGCAAATGATCTTACAGATCTGACTACAAAAAGCTCGAATTTTTCTTCATTTATTTATGAAAAAATGAGAGAAAGAAAAATCAAGAAGGTGGCTCTATATGACCCACTTGTCAGATTTACCTTGTTAACTGAATTCCCTGCAGTTAATTTAAGCAGCAGGACTGCAATTACAAAAGCATCCATAAGCAACTATTAATAACTGTCATATTCCCACCCACATTCTTAGCTCAGATTTTAAACCCAGAAACATTTACACTTTTCAGTTTAACTCTGAATCAAATTTGAGAAGGTTTTGCCCAACCAATCTGTCTTTGTAATTGCGTGCCTCTGATAACAGGGACATTGCAAAGTAGCCCACAACAATCCTATTTTTGACAAAATGTTAAATAGCTTCTATTAGTCTTGATATAAAGTTTTTTCCCTAAATTTTATCTTAAACAACATATACTATCTATGCAGCTCCAGGTTTAGTAGTAATGTTTAGCTCTGTTCTGATCCAAAATATAATTGATATTTAAATAAATACTACTTCAGACAAAAACAACAACAAAAAAAGGCAAACAAACACAACTTTCCAGAGTCCACAGAACAATTACTTTTACATACCAAGTATCTGTTTTCAGACTTTTAGTTCATATTTGCACCTGATTTAAGGTGACCAGCCTCTAAATTAAGATAAATGTAGTCATTATTTGTATTTATATTTCATTGCTCTGTCACTTCACACACTGAAGAGGATTCATTTAATTTATTTGACAGTCACATCATCCTTGTACATAATCTACCACAGACATTGTATCCCAAAAATGTCTTAGAGCATTAATTTACTTCAATTAATTTATGCTACTTTCTAAATCCCCTCAATAAATGTTTGGCTAAACACTATTTGTGGTTTGTTATAGTGCTTTAATTCTGCTACATAGCCATGCTCTGAGTACAAAAAGACTCTTGAAAGCACAGGAAACATTTTATTTTTTTCTGTAAGATTAGTAAATCTAAATAGTAATAATGGAGATTATCTTGAGTTCTGTTTCGACAACTCTTAAAATAAAAAAAAAATATAACAAATTCTTTATGTCTCTGACTAGTAAGAGAAAATCTCTCATTTCCCTTCCAGCCACTTGGCCTTACTGGTGTAGAAAACCACAATTATTCCTGAAACTTTTTCCCCTCCTGTGTTTGCCTGGGTCAATATGAACATAAAACGTACTGAGTATCACTGCCATATAGATTACTAATTGGAATAAATAACCCATGCCTTCTACTGATGGGAATATCACATTAGGATTCTGCTGCAGCAATTGGTGAAGGAGAAGGTGTAGTTCCTGAAGAAGGTGTAATTTATACAGCACCTGTTTATATATTGGATAATCATAGCTGTTAAGTATGTTACCAGTTTCTTAAAGTGGGAATGAGCAACATGAAGAGAAATGCTTATTGAAGACTTCAGTTCACAATACTTTGGATATGAAACACAAGAATTCATCTTCATACCTATAAAAGATTCAGAAATATTTTTAAAGAGGTACTTCATGTGTGCTTGTATGTGTACCACAAAACAACAGATAGGTGGAACTTTGTAGGAGGCATTCCCCAGAAAATTCACACTTCTTATAGGTTTGCAAAGAAATCAGCTGGTTTCTCAGGTGTGCTAAAGGTTGGAAAAGATAATAAGCAATACCCTCTCTCCAACTTGAAGAACTCTCAAAAGTTCTTCAGATTTCTTTTCTTGCATAAGTGAAAATCATGTAGGTGAAAAAAGCCTCATACAGTAAAAGCATCTGCTGACATGAGGTTTGATCGGCCTTTTGCCAATGCCAGGCACGAATATGTCTGGAAAGCTTCCCTTTACAGCCTCCTTTCAGTTTTCTCTCCCTCTTCTTAAGCCAAATTTCCACTTTGTTCAAAAATTGTTAATTAATTAATGTAATGTAATCAAATTAATGATTATGTAATCAAAAATCTGATTTCAGCTCAGAATACACAAAAAGAGTAAATGTGTTACAGACCAAGGAAAAAATAGCAAGGAAATACATTTCACTGATGGAGCCTTGGTTATTTAAATAACCTTGTGCAGACAGCCTATGACAAGACTATGAAGTCAAGCTATGACACATCCAAGGCTGAAGAAACTAAGAAATATCTCTCAGTGGGGTTTTTTTTGTTTGCCCATAGCTTTTACTGAAAACTATTTGAGAATTAGAAGGCCACTTGGCAATTTCTGTCCTTCCTTCTTGTTTGCCACCATAAAAAAAGAACTTGTTTCTTTGATACAAAACTGCTGAGTCAGAAAAATCCATCCGTTTTACTGAATTTTCCATCACCTCCATATAGCTTTCACTGTATTTTCTTCTCCCACGCTCCATAATAGTAGTTACATCAATTAATTTTTTTTTTCCTGATGGTAAGAAGTTCAGGCATTTTTTTCAATTATACAAGAAAAATAATCCCAGAAAGTTGTCTTCATATTGTCTCTGTATATTTTGTTAGCAAAGCCACATGCCAACATGGTATTATAGTTTCTTGGAAATTATCAGGGAAGTTTACCTTTACATAGAGTAGGAGGATGATCACAGCTTTTCTGTGATCGGTTACAAAGCAAAACTCAAAGGATTATAAAGAAAACTGAAGAACAAATATTAAAAGCAATCCCAATGATGTCACACTGCTGAAAAGCACAAGTGGTGAAAAACTTTGGCAGCATAATTTCAAATATTGAAGAAAGCTGTAAATGTTAAATAATTTTAATTATTCCAGAAATGTATTCATGTCTATTTTGCATAGCATGGAAATATATAAAGTATTTTATGCCCTAGCTACCTTTTTCACATGCTAATTATTAGCTTGCCCTTGGGCTCCTTTACCTTAGGAATGATTGGAGTTTTGCATTCTATTTTAAATGCAGAATACCAAAATTAAAGTATCTTATCCATCCAATTGCACCAATTGGGTACTTAAAACTACAGACATAGGAAAAATACTCCTTATTATATACACAAAAAATAGCATCTCACAAGAAAATATCATAGAAAGTATTTTGACAGCAAAGAATTCTGAAAGTACTTAAGTAGACAATTGTTTGGTGTAGTTACTACTTCCTTCCACCATGCTTTTCTCCCCACCATATTTGCCTCCTCATCTATGTTCTGTTGCTCTGTTTTCCCTGCACTAAGAGGGAAAAGATTAAGAGGGATCAATGCAGAATAGTGGAAATGTGCTAGTTATAGAACCAATTGTTCTATAACCACTCTTATTTTGAAGAGACACCATTTTCATATTGCCCCCAAATTGGGTGTGGAATATAACTGCATGACTGTCAAATGACTGTATGCCTACACTGCTGTGCCATTAAAAGAAAGGACCCCTACAGAGAGAACCATACAAGAACCAGCAAACCAGCCTTTGTCCTCACACACCTGCTTCACTGTCACCCACCCTGCCACACAGAATCCATCGCAGGTCAGCAGCTGGCAATCCATCAGCATTTAAAGGTAAAATAACAAGTCTGGTAAGGCAAGGGGTGGGAGAGGAGAGATAAATCACCCAGAGGCAAGGGTGATTTCACACCTGGGATCTAAGCCCTCTTCTGCAAGTAGTGGTATACCCCAGGGGGCTAACATCTAATTAGGCTCCCTGCTCATTTAGTAAGAGTGTTCTAATGAAACACAATTTTCTAATCTAGCTGAATTATACTTTTAAATTGCTAGACAGTCTTGAAGGAATAAAGTGGAGACCAAAAGTCACTTACTGGGCCTTCAGGAAGGAAAAGCCACACACATGCAAAAAGTAGCCTTGTAATTCTAACATCGTTTATACTTCGCCTGCGATGAAAGGTGGAAGATTGGTCTAACATAAAAGAACCTGAAAACCTCTTGCAAAAAAGTGAGGAATAAAGAAAAATAAAACCTAATGAACAAACAAACAAAAGCTTGAAAACCCAACCAAACAACAAAACCAAAAAACCCCTCACCAACCAAAAACAAAACCATACTAACTCAGGTCAGGGGAGAACCACAGCAAATTAGACCTTGAAAAATATTAGCATTTCAAATTTTTTGAAAGAGAAGTGAGCCCTTTAAGAGGTCAAATCCCATTTCACTACTTTCAGTTCAGTTCAGACCCAGGGTAAACTCTAGTTAATATGAAATGTTACTCATTGACCAATGTAAAATGTGTTGTTGATCTCTGGCCAGGTCCTAACAGACACATATGTACCACACAAAAGCATTTGTAGTAATTGCTCCCCTGAGCCTCGATCTTGAAGATGTCAGCACAGTTTTCTGCACATGAGCAGCATTGCTGACTCAAAGACTTTCTGGTTTTGGTGTTGTGTTCACGGTAACATCTCACATTCATACACATCTCCCATGTGTAAGCATTTGCAGAGTCAAAACGCAGGCTGACAGCCTTGTGCAGAATTTTCCAAAGTGGAAAGAAGATAAAAATTAAACTATCCATTTGTGTGGAATTTCTAATCCTTAATGGAGAAGCACTGATGAGTCTGCACCTGGCTGCACGTCAGTAGGCTGCCAGTGAACTGTCCCTGTTCTGTGGATAAAATGTGGAGGTCATCTTTATGCTTTGAAACAAGATAATGTAAATTCTTATTTAAAAAAATGTATAAAACTGTAATTTTTATTATTAGAAAGGCTACATCAAAAACAGTGAATTCCTCATTGCAAGTTTCAATGCTTTATCTCACCACACTGCTTGGCTTTCCTTTCCAAGACATGTGACAGATGCATTTACCACTTCATTAACTCATAGAAACTGTAATAATAATGCCTCTTATCAAAGCCAGATTGACCAATAAATGAAAACACGCATATGTATGAAAGATTAATGTCCATTATAACAATGAAGAGGTTACATTGCTCTGTGCAAGCCACAGGAACAAAAAGACCATTTTGTCCCTATATCTGTATGTATATGGACAGATAAAAGTCCATGTAAATGATCCTCAGGAGACTACAGATATTCTGCTGCAACTGCTCTGTTTTTGTATTTAATAGAAAGTCAGCCACTCGATCATACCTATTACAACCTATTGGCAAATCAGCAATGTTTGTGCCTTGCTAGTGCTAAAGAAAGAGTGTTACCACCAGAATTTGCATTTTGTTCTTTCCCTCTGTTCTTTCCCGTTACTCAAATTACAGTGTATCAAAGAAAAACAGAAGAATGATTTTTGAAAAGTTTTTCACTTCTTATACAGCTCTCAAAGGTATAAAGCTATAATTTTGTCATGGATACACTTCTTACAAACCATATATATTTATATTAAAAGTTCATTTTATTACTTGCCAGATTCTTGTCTCCTGCTGCAGAGAAATACAGCTTCTTGAAGACTATTCAGCAAAGTATAATAAATTTGTTTGCTTAAAACTTTAGCTCTATTTAAAGAGTTCATGAAAGAAGAACTTGCAAAATCATTGATGTTATGTTGATTTTATTGTTTTAGTATGACTACCTCATCTAGAGTTCCCAGATACACTCTTTCACAGTTTCTGAGTCAGTCAATGACTCCTTACTTTACCTATATCTAAGCAGTATGTGATATAGCCATGCAAGTATTTAAAAAAACCCCAACAAACAAACAAACAAACAAACCCCAAAACAAACAACAACAAAAAGACTAAAAAATTGTATGGGGTCAGACTAAGGGTTCACTAAGTCTATATCCTGTCCTTGTGGGCTGAAGGGGTAAAACATAAGGTGACAATTCCCCAACATACCTACCTATTTTTTTACCCTGCTTAGTTGCTTGTTATACATCTTTCAGAACCCTCATTGTTCTTCTCTTCACACTTTGTAATTAATACATCAATGTGTTAAATGTCTTTTTAGTTGGTGAAATATTAATGATACTAATTATTGACTCATTGTATCTATGATTTTGACCTTTGAATTTTCTTCACTTCTCAGAACAGTAGTTACATTTTACATATTCAGAGTAAAATGAGTAAAAATTTCAAGACTTAGGAACAACAAAAGCAAAGAAACCCTAAAATTTGCAGAAATAAACTGTGTAGCATGAGTCATGCTGCAATGAAAAGAGATCATATGATATGGTTCTTTCCAAAATGCAAAAATAAGTCTCACACCTTAATCACGTGATAATTTATGAATCAGTTTTGTGTGGAACTTGTGGTTTTCTACTACCGTGCTTTGTATATTTTCACAGCATTTTGCTGATTATATCAGAAAATATGGTTATCTCTTGAGAGGCAGATGCATTACACAAACCACCAACTGAAGAACTAAATAGTTGAATTTAACTTCCCTTTTGATTGAATCTAGAGAACTAACTTGTTATTTTGAGGACTTTGCTGTCTGACTGTTCTTGAACATCATTCCTGACTCTTAAACATATTGTGCCTTGAAACCTGGCCAGTGGGGTCCAGCATCCCACTAGAGAAGCACAAAGCATCACAATTCCATAATGCCTCAACAGAAGTACAGAACACACGTGGCACATTCTCAGACACAATGTTTCAAGTTCTCTGATGTGTCAAATATCTAACATGTCTCCTGAAACAAGTGTTGGATTTTTTTACCCTGTGATGGCAATACACTTAAAGAAAGTTCATAAAACACAATGAATATTGCAAGTAACAAAAATAGTAATAATAATTGTTATATCGCTGATTAGAATATCTTTATTGGAAGAAGTAATTTTAGAAAAACAATGGGATGAAAATGCTAGCAAGGTTAAAAATAGAACATTTGAAATTATTGAAAGAAGTCACTAAAAATTAGTGAATCTCTGGTTCCTCTGGAGTCCATAAGAGATTGGCCATTGCACGGGGTCAAGAACTCATTCACTTATAAAAACTTGATAAAACGCATAAAGCATCCATTCCATGAGAGCTTTGGAATTTCAGAGGCCAGGTTTATCCTCCTTCAAGCTGTTCTGACTTTATGCCCTGAGGAATAGATGAGTTACAGTGATCTAAGATGGCATTTGCAATATCGAAGAAACATTATATCAGTACAAAATTTCATAGCCTTTAGTTTGAGTTACTGCTTCATCTAAATAAAATACCAAATAAAGTCCATAGAAACAGGATAAAACCTAACCTGAAATGAATAATTTTCTGTGTAACAAACTTAAAAAGGGCACCCATGTTTGTTTGGAGGTTCACACAAAGTGCAACCAACCACTGCTCACATGCTTTCAATGTAAGTCCCTTTAGCAATGCAAACACCTTTACTGATTGCCGTGATCAGGTTTGGTGGTGTGATACCTTGTTGTCCCATCTCCTTTCCTATCAACCAAAATAAAAAGGTCTGTGGCAGCAACTGCCCCTGGAACTTATTCAATCTCTCTGTTCTCTCTCCATTCTGCTAAATTATTTTCTTCAGTAGAAGACTGACTTGCCAGCTAGTAGCACAATCACAGTATAAATGAATATTTGATGCCAAGCATTAATTTGTGAGATCATTAATAGAAACTGTGAAGAGTAGTGAAATCAAGCAACTCTAGTCATGGGAAATTACAAATAGTATTAGACAGAAACAGAACTTAAACAGTTAAGATACAATTCTTTCCATGCATGGGGTTATCCTTGGAAACTATATCCGTCCAAAGCTTTGGACATATTCTTTCCATTGATGCCTTAAGCCCTAATAGCTTTTTTTTTTAGTTTTCTAATTCTTGTAAGCTTTATAAGTTTTATAAGTAGTAGAAGTAGTTTTTTAAAAAGCAGCAGCCCTTATTCCCTTACCCCGTAGTACATTCCTAACCCTTTTACCCCATTCTATGCTCCCCATATCAAATCTACCCCTGAAGTCAGTAGAAAATGTTTAGTCTCATGTCAAGGCAAGGCCTGAACTGTTTGGGAACAACTGGATTAGGGCCTGAACAACAAAACAGGGTCAAAGAGTAGGTAACTGTGTACCCTTTGTGCTCTGAAGATGATGATGATGATGAAAGGGTGGTCCCAAAACACCCCCAGATCCAATTCTTGGAGGAGAGTCAAGGGGTGGACCAGAGCAAAAGTGAAGAGGTGGACACATTTTAGGATTGGTCAATTAGTATTATAAACGATGTGATACAGCTGTATTCTGTGCACGCGTCTTGTAATAACCCTTTGCCTTGGCATAGTAAATCCTTTCCTTATCTCACCCCAATTAACTGCCCCGGAGTTTTAAGTCCAGGTGCTCGCAGGCATCACCATATGAAACTACGATATACCTATTACTAGGAGAAACCAAACAGAAAAAAATCAGTATGTTCTCCTTTTCATATTTATCTATTTTGTACACTATGCAATACAGTGTGAAACTACCTCTACAGAATTCTGCTGATGGATAACCACATTTTCTGTTTAAACATTTGACTAGCAACGTCAATTCATTAGGAACAAAAGAATTTCTTATTTCATTAGGATAGATCCTAAAAATCTTTGTCAAGGGCTTCATCTCCTCTGTTCTGATCGCTGCATCCTTAGTCATACAGAGCTCAAGCAACGTATGTACAATATCTGCAGGTTCTGAAGGAGACCATTTATAAGTAATAGAAATGGATGTGTTACATAACATTTTATCTCTATTTTAATTTGTTATAATGAGGCCTCTGTAACCAACTGTAAACAACATTTCCATGCACTTTCATTCAGGCTCAGGTTTTTTCTGTCTAATCTAGTGAATTGTTCAAGAATTGCTGAGCAACAGCTTTAATATCAGACCATTATTTGTGTGTTTTCTGCATTCATGGTATATGACCATAATGGTGAAAGATAACCTATATGTCTGATGCTTTTATACTTTCAGTCCAGAGATAAAATGATTAAGATTAAGAAACTTCTATAGGGCTTTAAATTATAAACAAATACAGAGCAAGAAATGGCACTAATCTGCAGGAAAGCAGAAATAGGAGGCAAAGTTATTTAGCAAGAAGATTTTAGCATAACAGACCAAATATTGACAGCTCCTGTCTCTCATTGCTCTTCTGTTGCATTTAGGCAAAGTAAAAGCACTGACCAAAGTAATATGTGAGTTAGTATGAGTCAGAATCACATAGTTAGGAAACAGGGAACTCTTAGATAGGCAGGGTGTGAGCATGTACACCCAGACCTGGAATACAGAGCAGCTTCATTTCTGTAGCAATAGAGCTGGGTTGCCCTTGACAAGTCCAAAGGCATGAGTAAAACCATCCTACTGACGATCCTGATGAATTCCATCAGAATTTACTAGATCAAGCACAGTATAATCTGAATCTAGTTATGCCATACACAGAGCACCATTTACAGACTTGCTGGGACTCCTCAGGAGCCCCCATTCTAAGGAAATATATAAGTCCAGCAGGAAAACAGATCAGGGCTGGTTTTGCACCCAGCCAGGAAACCTACTGGAATCAAACACATTGGGAAGAGCACTGCAAAACTCCCTGAACTGATGAATCACAATAAACGAGATATTAGGTATACCTGGAGTTCAAGCATTATATCTAACAGTTCGTCTAAGTTTTTGCATACTCTGGGATGTCATACACTTTTATTACTTCAGCTTGTGAAAGCTCACTGTTAGCCATAACTATATGGAGACAAAAATACTATTCCATGCAGTTAAGCTGCACACTGTGTGTATCACTGATTAATTATGCTCCTTGTGGTACTAATTAAGGAACTATTTTGATCTGTGATGAAACTGGTCTGTGTTAAATTGACCTTTTTATACTGAAATTGCATATCAATAACAATAGAAAAGGTATTTGGTAATGAAGAGCCAGAAAAAAAGAGGAAAGACTTGTTTACTCCAAGAGCTCTTGTCCAGGCATTTAGATACTTTTTGAACAAGCAGTGTTAAGAATATTGCCCATCCCAATACACTTGGACATATTAAGCTTGGGCAAAGATACCAAATAAAGGAAAAGGCAGAAGTAGAAAGTTACGAAACCCAATATTCCATACGGTGTTTCCTGAACCAAAGGCACTGTGACTGGGAGTGTGAACACATTTTTCATTTGTGGAGAATAACTTTGAGGACATTTCCCCACAGTGCAGAGTGACCTGTATGACAATTGCACATTGCAGAGTTGTCTGAACAAGTAAAATTCATCTTATCAATGACAGGAATCAAAATGACAGTCTTTTAAACACCAGCAAGGCACTGTTTCTATTTTGTCACTTTTCAATCCCATCCTAACTCTGGGCATATTCTAACAGCTGAAAATAAAGACAGTAGCTATGTATCTAAACTCCCAGAAAACTAACAAAGTAAAAAACCCAAGAAACCAAAAAGACCTCAAGCCCCCCAAATAAACTCTTCCTCTATATACAGACAGGCTGAATTTTCCCATTCTTCCTTAAAAATCTTCATCTGAAGGTGGCATGACCCTCAGTGTACACCTTACCCTGGGGGTTTGTCTTTAGAGAAGTGTCACTGGTGGCCATGAAGAGAGCCCTTTCAGACAGGCCGTGGGAGTGCCTCCAACCAACCAGCTGGCATTCCAGCCTGGCCTCAGCTGATCTGTACCCCCACAGCTCTGCCCAGCCATCCTGGGGCTGTGGCTGACCTTAGGTACTGTCTCTGTACTTCCTCCCATCTTTAACTTCAACAAATGAACAAAACCAGGGTTTGTAAAAGTGGGAAAAAAACGAGGTTGAATATTAAAGGATTAAGTCAATTGCCTCAAGTGATGGGAGATTGGTGCAGTCAAAAGAGTTGTCCTAGTACAGGGGCAGGTGAAGGGGGAGCAGCCTAACCAATTCAGTGCTGTGAGCTGGATGTCAGTCTGGGGCACCAGAACTGGCAGTCACCTATTAAGTTTGGAAAACTTACAATTCTATGTTAAAAGTATATTCTAAAAGATAGCACTGAAGATGGTTGAGTGATTCAGGCTTTATGTAATTAAGTGACTGGACTTTTTTTTCCATCCGGAAGAGGAGATTTCTTGTACACTGACCATTGAATGACCAAGGAAAATCTGCTTCACATATCTTAAAAGCATAGGTGTAAAGAGCATTTCTAGTGTATGAATCAAAGTTCCCATCACGTGTTTTGACTTAGCCATGATAATATCACAGAGATGTACCTTTCTGTAACTATGCAATTGTCCAGAGAATTGTTTGAAACACAGAAATATCTTGAAATTATCACATTACTGTAGATAAACGGATGCTAAGTTAGTCCTTATTAGGAATAACAATTTATACAGGCAATGCAGATGCACCAGCAGATAATGAGTTCAGGCAGTATTGATTCTCCATTTGCTCTGAAGAGGAAATAGTGCTGTACTTGACAATTCTCTATATTCACTGTCCACTTGCAGTATAGGATTACAGGTAGGGCTGAAATCAAGCCACAGGAAACCTGGCCGTGCAACTGGTAAGGGGTAAGACAGAAGGGGCTGTATCCTCTGCAAGGCTGAGGAAAACCACAGCTGTAAGTTATTTTCAGTGTTTTGAAGTGAAACCCCCTTGTGTTTTCATTCTACTTTTTCTGAATTTTCTGAGCTGTGGAGGCCATTATGATGAACTGTAATGTTCCCCAAAGTATAGCTGTGGTAACTGACTAATATCTAGAGATCTGCAGGAGGCAAATACCATAATGTTCATTCTCTAAGAGTTTCAGTTGATATTTAATTCATCTAAGTCCATTACCTCAGTAGCTTCTGTTTCAGTAGGTACAGTCAATCTCTCAGGAACGAATCTCTGGTTCAATCAATAGGATCATTATATTTGCATCATTCTTCATTGTTAGCTTCATGCTGCTTGTAGTTGATAAAAGGTGAAATAACTGGTAGCAGCCAAACTGAGTAAATAAATACAAAACAAATTTGAAATGGCAGCCACATGTACATTTAATTGACATATATTGATTTACAATTGCTTGTAGGCTTTAAAACATTGTCCAAAGCTATAACGAGGCTACAAAGAAAATTCTTATCTTTACACATGTTACATAGCTTCCTTTAATGGAGCTTTTTGTTACCTAAATCCAAACATAATCAACTTACGGCTAGATAAAGAACTGACTGTTTATTTAGCCTTTAAAGCTTGAAGAAACAACCAAAAGATAAACAAATTCGACCTGTAACTTCAGTCTGAGGTATTAGTAACTAGAAATCACAAAAATATTGAGCTGGAAGAAGATTTCCAAGTTCTGATACCACTGATGGTACATACTCGGACAGGGCACTACACGAGGATTCTCCCTCTGTTGCAGCTGCCCTAACCCCAGGCAGCAGAAGTATTCTGCTATTGCTTAGCCTGCACTTGTACAGGACAGATATCAGAGTTAGTGAATGCAAAGGAGAGGGACACAACTGTTAAAGAGATATAAGCCTATAGACTCTTTATTGTTAAAAGTTATATTTTAAAACAAGGCTGACTTGGTCTCACATCCTGCACAAATGTCTCGCAGTTTAAAAACCAAACTTCAGATTGTGATCTGAATCTCCCCTCGCTTACTTAACTCCTTTTGAAGTTAAACTCTGAATTTAAAAATCCAAAAGAAAACTAAGGCTTCAAAATGCACTTTATGCCTGGAGCCATGAAGGTCCCCTGAGCAGCACCTGCTGCAGCTCTGACGGATGAGCCAGACCCCAGTTGTTGGGGCTCTACACAAACTCCAAACTACTCTTACTGTGCGTTCAGCATCTGTCCTTCTTTGTAAGCCTTAGTGAGACACAGAAATTCAAAAAAATAACTTGAACCTAACAAGAGATGTGTGAACAGCACAGCTGGCACTCAGCTCAATACTGAATCTTTCACAAAATACTTTAGTAGTTGCTTTATTTTAAAAACATGATTGTAAGTTAGTATTCTTCACTTTTCTGGGTACTAAAGTTCAGAGACATTGATACAATTCCACTGGGATCCTAAAACATCTCAGTTTCCTGACCTAGACTCTAGTGAGCCAAAAAATACTGCTTCTCTTCGGTAGATCAAAATGTGAAATAGTTGTCCTACTGCATGGAAGCAAGCCTTTTCCTGACACTGTGGTTGTTTTTGATCCCTGTTTAAATATCCTTAAAGGAAACAAACCATTTAGTGTATATTTATGTCTCTTTTATTATTTATTGATCTGTTTTGGGGTGTATTGGGACACGTCTTTCCTCTGATCTCTGATGCATGAGGCAACTGATTACCAGAAGTGGAGTTAATGTCCAGATGGAGATTGGTGACAAATGGTGACCCTCAAGGGTCTGTACTGGGACTTGTACTATTTAATGCCTTCATCAGTGCCATAGACAGTGGGACTAAGAGCACCCTCATCAGGGGTGAGACACAAAGGCAGACAAGACAGAGCTGACTAGGGATGGAGGGACTGGGAGTAGCACTGCAGAGAAAGACTTGGGAATACTGCTGGAGGAAAAGTTGAACAAGTAGCAATGTGCACTCATAGCCCAGAAAGCCAATTGTGTCCTGGGCTGCACCAAAAGCAGTGTGGGCAGCAGGTTGAGGGAGGTGATTCTGCCCCTCGACTCTGCTCTGGCGAGACCCTGCCTGGAGTGCTGTGGCCAGCTCTGGGGTCCCCAGCACAGGAAGGTCATGGACTTGTTGGAGTGAGTCCAGGGGAGGGCCACTAAGTTGATCAGAAGCCTGCAGTGCTTCCTTCTCTGATGAAGACAGGCTTAGACAGTTGGGGTTGTTCAGTGTGGAGAAGAGAAGGCTCCAGGGGGCTTATAAGAAAGATGGGGACAAATTTTTAGTAGGACCTGTTGCAAAAGGATAAGAGGTAATGGTTTTAAACTAAATGAGAGTAGACTTAGACTAGATATAAGCAAGAAATTTTTTATGATGAGGGTGGTAAAGCACTGGAGCAGGTTGTCCTGAGAGGTGGTGCATGCCCCATCCCTGGAAACATTCAAGGTCAGGCTGGATGGGGCTCTGAGCAACCTGATGGACTTGAAAATGTCCCTGCTCTCTGCTGGGGCATTGGACTAGGTGACCTTTAAAGGTCCCCTCCAACCCAAACTATTCTCTGATTCTATGATTGTAATTATGATTCTATGATTGTAATTATGATTCTATGATTCTATGACATTTGGCTTCTTTGAAACACCTTCTGACTTTATGACACCAAAAATCATTTCAGTGTCTGGGAATTGGTTTCATGCATTTTGGTGAATTTCCCAATTCAAGGAGGTTGAAATAGCCTTCCCCATATAGTCAGGTTTCACTCTCCAACCTTCAATTTGACTATTCTCCAAACAAATTTAGACCACATATTGATGCCTGAAATCATGTATTTACCTTTTCTTCTAAGCCTCATATTCCTCAATATATTTTTATTGACCATCAGTTGCACATTACCTACAAACTCTGTTCCATCTTTTGCTTTATTTGAGGAAGGCAGCCCATTCTTGCCCAAACTCCTGTATGACCACTACTGCAGTAGTTAAAATCATCTTCTATATATGCTCACATATGGTAGTAGCATAAAACTTCTCTAAACCTTCAAAGTTACCTTCTGAATTTTTTAAGATACACAAAACACGTTTCTCACCATCAAGACAACTACTGATTACAGCAAATTGATTTTAAACAGACATATGTTTGGTATAGTAACTCAGAGTGCAGAAACTTCAGTTCTCCTCCCCCTAAAAAAAAGCCTGGTAAATTATACCTTCATTTTAATTATCATTTTCCTGGAAGATACAGGAAACAAAGGCTGTCTTTGTAGTTTAGTTGCCCCTTCTTCCAGTGCGATGCTGAAAAATCCAGAAGTCTGGTGGGAAAGACTCTGACTCTTTCTTCTTTGTCCCCTTTTCCTTCCCCTTCCCCTTCCCCTCCCCTTGCCTTGCTTTTCCACAACAGAGACATGGAAGTGTATATAAAATACAGGCATAAAATTTTTATTTCTATAGCCTTGAAAAGAAAGGAAAGGGGATAAAAAATACATACCAGGTAGTTTAAAAGCTTAACTTCCCCCGAGTCAAAACTCAAGTAATTTTCCACTTCATTTTAGTATTTTTTCTGTATGACACTATTCACACGCTGATGATTTTCACATTTGATGTCAGAGTGTATTGTATGTTTGAGAGATTATAGCTAGCTCATTCTGTCTGACCCCGTGCTGCTTAACTCTTGAGCCATATATAAGCTCTGAGGTGTCAGCTGTCACAAATCAAGTGTCAAAAGTGTACATTTGGGAATAAAAATGAAGACAGAAAAACAACTTTTCAGTCTGATCATATTGATGGCAAAAGCTATGTCATTCCCAGAGATCCACGAAGTGGACTTGAAATAAGACACTAAATCAATGTGCTTCTGTAAAACATATGAAAAGGGCTCCTATAAACACACCTACTGTTTCAGACAGACATTTCTGAGCTCTCTGCTGCACCTGCACATTAACTTCAGTTGTGTCTAGAATGTTTTCGAGTCCTGGGGCATATGTATGTTATAAAATCATATCACCATCTCTGAGAACGAGCTAAGAAGCAAGGCTATAAATTACTGAATACTGACTCTCCAAACAGACAGCCGCATCTGCAATTGTCAGCACACAGCTCTTATGTTTGTACACAGCACAGACACGGTGTAGATACACAGACATACGGCCATGGAGTTGGCTAGTAAGGTAAGCTAAGTGTGGTGGGCTGTAAGACCAGAGCTTTTTCCTGGTTGGTGCATATGCTGCTGTGGCCATTCCCAGGTCCAGACTGCAGTTTGGCTAGGCAGGTAGCCCAGCTACGCACACACATACATCTGGCAACACAGAGTGACCCAGGGAGAGGGCAGTGCCTTCTCTGGCACCTGCACACCCACAGTTTACACCAAAAGTACCCACATAAACATGAACAATTCTGGTGGTCTGATCATGCCTTACTTGCCATCTAACCTGGTTCAAATCTTGCTAGCGTTCACCCATGAGGCTCTCTGGCAGCTGGTCCAGGTGTACAGTCCCTCCAGTGGCTGATCATCAGAGCCTCAGCCCCTCCACTGTCAAGCTCGCAGTCCTTTTACCCAACTCAACAGCTACTCCAGCTGTGCTGTTGGCAGACACACAAACACAAATGGGTCCCTCTGGCAGCTGATCCATGTCTCCAGTTACTGTCCCCCAGATCTACTGGCATCTTTGACCTGTGGCCTCAGCATACATGAGTTGGCACCTTGACTGCTCATCCCAGCCACCAGCTGGTGTGTTGTGAAGCTCACTATTGATCAAACACATCTGCATGGGAAAATAGTTGAGAAGAACAGTTTAACTGCATGATAAGCTACACTGAGGTAATCAAGACCAAGGTGTAGCCAGAGAACTGTACTGTCTAGCAGCTTGTTTCACTCCTGACTGATCTATTTTATTCTCCTCTCCTTTTTTTCCACTCTTTCCTCTCTGGTCCTTCACCATCTCTCCTTTCCCCTGCATTTAGCCCCTTTTCTGAATGTGATATATTAAATTTTATTCATTCCCACAATCCCCCCCCAAAAGGCCTTAATAAGTTTTACAGAACCTCCGAAGACTCTTCAAACGTCCCATTAGAAGTTTGCACCTCCCCATGACATCTACAATAGTCTTGTTTCTTGCTTTCTTATCGGAGACAAAGTTCTGGTCTCTTCAAGACCATGCTTCAGAGCTTCCTTGAGCAGCCCATCAATCAGTGCCCTAAGGACGTCCATATTTCTTACTGTCTCACTATCTCCTATTCCTTAATGTTTGCTGAATCTGAGTGTTTAATACTTCTCTTGCTCTTGTCCTTGTCTTCTAAGGTGACTAGCTGTTAACCAGACATCCTCGCACACCAGATATCCTTATATTCTGCCTACCCTCATGCTGGCAGTGTGTCCTCCCTGGAGAACATTATTCTTCTCACAGAACATGAAATTAAATGAAATTAAATCAAATCAGCAGTCTAGAAAAATATAAGCCAACCTTTCCCATATGTTTAATTCAAATTGAGAGATAGAATCTTCTTGCTCTTCATACTCATTCACAGAAATGTCCAAACACTGTACTTTGTACATAAACACCCTCAGAAACACAGATTTCAATGACTGTGTTACATCAGTGAAATCTTCACGTTTCCAAAACAAGCTGTGAACTCCGCAATTAATAAAATCTATCATTCAGGCATTTCTTTCCCCCCCTTCATTATTCAAGCAAGCAAAGCAGTAATTTTATATGCTTTTAAATGTGCCTATCTATACTTTTTATTTTCTCATGGTCTAACTTAGGCCAATTCATGTCACCAACTCTGCTCTTTGCCTTATGCATGAGCATAAATGTTGTGCATTTTCCTTTGAAAGTTCAGGCTACCTGTATTACAACTCTGGTTTGATTTTCAAACACATTAGCTGTCAGTTGAATTACATATACTCTCATAATTAGCCAAAGGGGTATTTTTACCACTGCTTCAGACTTCATACAAATGTTATACAGCTGTTTCTCCATTCACAGCTGGTGTCAAATTATTTCTGGTTATTTTAGATTGTTTCCCATTTATAGTGACATTGTTTAGATATGCATACTCATGGGAAACTGAGTTTTAAAAGATTATAGGAACGCATGCAACATACTAAACATCTAGAAATGGAAGTGCTCAGTTAGATCTACTTATTCCTAATGATCACTGCTTTATCTGAAGCACCAGCCCTTTAACTGAAGATGTGTAACTGGATTCGTTACTGACACAACACATAAGGTCAACCAAAGCTCTGTGAGGCTAACAACTGCAAGATAAAATGGAAATTCTCTAATTTATTTAGCAAAAAATGCATATTATTTCTGATATCTACTGCTCAAAGAAGGGAAGGAAAATCTAGAGGTTAACTTTGAAATCTAAAGCCATAACAACAAAGAAGGAATCTATTATGAATGAATAACAAACTCTATCAAGAATCAGAGATCTGTGAGCACTATGTATATATGGAAATATGCATGATTCATTGAAAAAAAAAAGAAAAAAGTTAGTTTAATCTTCAAGCAACTTAAGTCTGTATTCTTCAAATCTCTACAGTGCCACTCAACAACAAAAGTTCTTTCCTGTATTACAGAACAGAAAGTACAAGGATAATTTTATATGACATTATCCTGTTTAAAGATGGCATTGTTCTTTGTTGGAATAGAATTTTCTGCTATCTTTAAAAATAATTAAATTATGTTGGGTGTTACAGGAATGAATACGTTGCTATTGTGTACTGACTAAAAACACTACTCTGTAGGAACATACTTTTTGGAAAAAGTTCATCCAGGCTGTATTGCCTTTGCATGGCCAGCTTTTGGTAGCAGGGGCCACAGGAGTGGCTTCTGTGAGAAGCTGACAGAATCTTTCCCCACGTCCAGCAGAGCCAATGCCAGCCAGGTCCAGGACGACCCGCCCCTGGCCAAAGCCAAACCCATCAGGAATTATGGTAATGCCTCTGTGATAACATATTTAAGAAGGAGAAACTAAAAGTTATTGTGCAGATGTAATTGCAGCCAGAGAAGTGAGAACATGTGAGAGGAACAACTCTGCAGACACCAAGGTCAGTGAAAAGGGAGGCAGGGGAGGTGTTCCAGGTACCAGAGCTGAGATTCCCCTGCAGCTCCTGGTGAAGACCATGGTGAGTCAAGCTGTTCTCCTGCAGCCCATGGAGGTCCACAGAGGTGTAAAAATTCACCTGCAGCCTGTGGAGGAGATCCACACGGAAGCAGGGGGTTGCCTGAAAGGAGGCTGCGAACCCATGGGAAACCTGTGCTCCTGGTAGGGACCTGCAGACCCACAGAGAGAGGAGCCCACACTGGACTAGGTTTCCTGGTAGGACTTGTGACCCTGTGGTGGACCAATGCTGGAGCATGTTGTGCCTGAAGGACTGCACTCTGTGGAAAAGTGACCCACATTGGAGCAGTTCATGGAGAACTGTTGCCATGGGATGGACTCATGCCAGAGAAGTTCATGGAGGACTTCCCATGGGACAGAGCCCATGATGGAGCAGGGGACTATTCTCCCTGAGCAGTGGCAGGAACAAGACTGACCATAACCCCCATTCCCTGTCTCCCTGCAGCACTGTGGGGGTGGAGAAGGTAGAGCTCAGGAAGAAGGGAGTGGTGGGTAAAAGGTGTTTTTGAAATTTATTTTTACTTCTCATTATCCTGTTAAAAGGTAAGGGAATTCAGGATGTACCATTTCTAAGACACTTACCAATTTTCTTACCTTACAAAGCTTCTGACTCTGCTCTAGTCAGGAATAAGTAAAAATTATAAGCACTTGAAAGCTAAACTTCTAGAAACAGAAGTAACCTCTGTGAACCGATTGCCTCTATTTTCCAAGAAATAAAACTCACATCTTCCGGCACCTTCACCTGGCAAACTTTTAGAAGAGGCTAAGTGTGGCTAGACATGACCACAATGATGAGACTATTACATGGTTAATGTTTTAAATAGTATTCCCAAAAAACATATGTATTTCAAGTTGGTTAGCTGACAGCCTAACACATTATTTTAAAAGTTGGTCAAACTGTCTATCATTTTGCTACAGTAGGTGGGTTTTCAAAGATGTCTTCACATATGCTACTGATGAATATATTTACTGTTGTGATACATACAAATAAAAACATTTAAGCTAAAATGCCAGGAACAGGCTTTAGGCTGTATGTGAAAAAATTTCCTCAATGTTATCTGTTCACACTGTTGTTCCTAACGCTGCACCTTCTGTTATCTCTTACTTATCTGTTATGGGTACCATTTCTCATATTTTGATAGTGGCTTAAGAAAGTATTTTATGCATCTGTAAGACTGTAAGATAAATCAATCATAAATCAATCTCTTTACATAAATAATGGAATAAACTGTGCAGAAGGTTGTACAGATTGATTCCTGAGCCAGCTGGGAGAGTCCTGAATGAGAGACAGAGAACTTAGAACCAGATTTCTTCCAGGGTGTTTTAGAAGAAGAATATGGGAACTTTTTAAGGTACAAGTCGATTTTCTTGGTGCTGATCAAGTTAAATAAAAATAAATCAATAGCAAAGCCCATTTATTTATTGCATTGTGAAATACTAATTCTTTGTGTTAGTGAAGTCAGCAAGAGACAGTCATCATGACTAGCACAACTTTCCAAATGCAGGAAGCCAGATCTTCTCAGAAGTTTATGTAAGTCATACATACATCATTATTGTCCCCCAAATATATGTTAAAAACTTATTCTTTTTAGAAGTTAAATAACTTTGAATGTTTAAAGGCTAAATATTCCATTGGTTTTTCAAGTCTCCCCTTGAGGAGTTATACAAGTTGAAAAGCTTCTCAATAATTGGTTTAACTCTGCATAGAGGCCTTTTGATTAAAGCTAGTCAAGCCATGCATGAGAAATAATAAAGCTAGAATATCCTTGCTTGTACTTTCCTCCATCAGAAATTGCAGAATATATCATATGTAAATGAGATAAGCCTAAGATCAATGGTCTGCTCTTAATAGTATTATTCTACGTCCATGTGCATGGCCCAAGGTGGTCACATCTGCCACCCACTGCCACTCCTCCAAGGTAAAGACAAATGGTTCTGCATGCAATTTGTAAAAACCTTGTTCTGAAAGAAGCTATTCAGAAGCATTAAAAGTATAATCACCAGGCCATTCCCCCAGTTGATCCAAAGATTTATTATTCTTTGTCTAGATCTGCGGATTGTTTTTTTTTTGTTTTTTCCTAATCAATATTCAGGTCGTGTTTTCTTTTCAAAAAGAAAGGAGAGAATATGTAAAAAGGAGAAATAGGGGCCATTTTCCCCCAGAAGGTATTAGAAGCATGTATTGCAGCAAGACACAGTTCTTACACAGCATCAGAATTGCGAAGGAACAGACAAAAATCATGTTCTTACAGAATATAATCATCTCATTCATTTGTCAACTAATGTAGAATTTAAGGTCTGTGCACACGTGATGAACAAAGAGAAACTATAATGTATACGCTGCAGAAGACCATAGAGCATTGCAAGAATGACAGATACCTGTAACTGTGCAATCTATCAGAAACACATCAGTTATAAAAGACTATTTATGTTTTATTGATGCAAATAACTCAATGCACAGTCCCTACCATCAGAAAATACAGAACAATGAAAGTATCTGTGACAAATTACATTCAAGTATTAAATGTGTCTAAAAATTTTTACTATAGAATACCATTAAAATCAGCAATTCTCCAATACAGATTTTACAGTATTTATATTCTTATTTATATATATTATAATTTATATTTATTTTTTACAATACTTTACAGACGAGAAAACTAGATGCTTCAAAACTGAACTTTTAAAAGTCCAAGACAATGGGACTTTTTTTTAATACAAGTTTGCAGGTTGGTTTGTTTTTTTTCATTTTGGCCTGAGTGTGACTTTAGCTACCCTTCAATGATGAAGCTTGGCATATTTTGCAATATTGCAACTAAGCCACTGTTGAAACTACTGTTGTAGCTCAGTCTAGTGCATCCTTCGACTAGGATGACTGGTAAAAATCCAAGACTGCTGTAATTGTATTGAATCAAGGGTAAAATTGCTGAAAATTAGGGTTCTTATTTTTATCTAGCTTGTATCTCTTTTCTGAAGTTTCTCAGTAAGAAAACCAGGCCATAGGGAACCAACATTTTATTTTGGGTGTCCTCATGAACTAGTGAGAAATTTAGAAAAATTTACAACATGGCAGTGAATCTATTCCCTGGGCTACTTAAGGTGGAGGATGAATGTAATCCACACAGACAACTGTAATAGTTCTGCAAAACCTGCTTTTCCCTATAAAGAAAAACCCCAGTGTAGTAATGATGAACCTAAAGTAACTAGAGGAATTCTTAAGTGTTTTCTCTACCACCAGCAACAGGTATATGGACACAATCCCCCATACTGCTACTTTATACTCTAGATTAGATGGGGATTATAGTTTTCCCATTCTTTTTGTTTGGTTTTGTTGGTTTTGTTGTTGTTGTTTGTTTGTTTGTTTTTCTGGACTTGGAGATTGCCTGCAGATAAAAATGGGTTCTGTACCCAGCTCAGCATTCAGATAGCATGCCATCCAATTTTAGCCTGGTTGGCTATATAAAAACAAGGTTTATGCAATCTCTCTGTCTGTACAAAGTTCCAATAACCTTGAGGGCATTATCCAGCTTCAGTGGAGTCTGAGAGATAATATCGTTTACACAAATTTCATAAAAACAGATAACCAGGCAGGAGACATATGGAACTGAACATTTAGGAGTCAGAACATAATAACTTACTTTCCAGTCAGCAAATATCTACAAATTTCCCCTTTCAAACATGGCAGCCTACACATTGCTGTCAAAATGCTCTGCAGGAGAAGATGCTAGGTATATGCAGTCATAACAGAAAATACTATAATTTGGGTAAATAATACCCAACCAAGAGGAAAACCCACAGAAAAGCAGGCTTCATTACCTTCAATATTCACAGAATTAGTAGCTTATGTTTCTAAAGGATGAAATAAATGTGAGCAGTCTGAAGTTTCTTCATATAACCACTGCTAGTAGATTGTAATTAATTTTGGAGAAAAATTAGAAGTAAATATAATCGTGCACTAGTACCACTAGGGTCTACGTTTCTTGCAGGTGCTCACAGGACCTCGGAGGCTGCACACTGGCACAGTCCGCTGCTATAACAATTGCCAGCTCCAGGCCTTTCATACCCTTATCATACCCCAGCCACAAAAACTCAACTTGAAAGCAGGTTTATCGCTTGGATTTCTTTACTGATGTACTATCAGAAGTACAAACTGCACCTGTTAAGTGATCCATGAGAACTAAGAGCTCATATTACTTGCAGCTGTCCCATAACTCCATCCAAAGGTGATGATTTCAGATTCTCTCCTTATGCCATCTGAGTGTTTCCGTTTAGTAGTATTACATACCACCCCCCTCCTATGTATTTCTGAACTGGTTAATTTCTGTGTTTTTGTTTAAGCATCCAATCCTCACTAGACATAACGAGCAATATTGGATGTTGTACATTCTGTACCTCCTTACTGCAAATACCCTTTCATAATCACAGGAACCCTGTCTTGATTATCCCAACCTCAGTGGCTCATTTCAGTATCACTTTTAAGCACCTCATCACATATTTAAGCACTTCTAATGTGCTTCTAATTTGCGACTCTTGTTACCACATATTTTTCTTTTTTTTTTTCAAGACTGCACAGTGGGTGTGACACTTTATCCTTATATTGTTTTTTATTCTTGGTTTCCATTGAATTATTTTAGCCTATACCAAATAAATTATATTTAAGGTGACCTTGAGGATTTGTGGATGAGCTTGAGGGTGAGACAGATCCTTCCAACCTTTTGATTTCTCTTCCTACATTGCTATCTTTAACCTGCACTTTCAAAGTGAAAATAGCACAAAGCAAACAGGTAGCCAGAGATATGTTCCCTTTCATCATGACAGTTATAAAGAGATAAAGACCACAAACCACACTTTTCGTGTCAAAGTTACAGAAAGGCTATGGCAAGTAGTGAAAAGTCTTTAATAGAAAACATCTCTATTGATTACAGTAACAGAGAACTATCTCTAAAGCCCTCACTGATTTCAACTGTTGCTTCTATCATGGGCGAGGGAAATGGTGTCTCAGGTAATCTTGTAATATTCCTCCTTGAATGGTGCCTTACATAGTTTGAGGGCTGGAAGTATTAGATAAAAACTGCTGCAGTGTAAGGTACAAAATCCTGATTAGATAAAAATCTCCATGCTAATTATAATTTACTAGTAATACTTCTCTTGAATAATTTCGTATTGACAGAATTTAATTGCCAGAACTCAGTGTGACCTCCCAAAGCTGTTCCAAAAACCTTTTGCCTAGACCTTTTTTGGCACATCCCCCATTTTGTGATGATTCAGGTCAATCTGACTGGCTGCCACTATTATTTAAAACAATGTAAAAAGCAAAGACAGCATTACTTTCTGTTTTGACAGCCAAAAACTATGACTATTTTTTACATTTTGCTTTGTGCTTCCTGGATCAATATAAAGTTGAGCCAGACACAAAAGCCTACAGCCAGTGAAACTAAGTCAGGCCTGAGCCTACCAAATTTGAGACTTGCTCATACTTTAAGGCAAGATACAAAGTCTATATAGGTGCTGAGCATGCCAGGCGTCTGTTCAAGATGTCTTGTGCACACCATTTTGCAGTTAAGACTCACAAAATACCACAGTATTTTCGATCTTGCTGTACAGAGAGCTTTATATGGGCACCTAAGGAACCTTGAATAATGACAGTCCACAGACTCAGGTGAATGTCTACCAGAGGGTTGTGGGACTTGGCAGCTTTTTCCAGTAACAGCGGGAAACAATGGGCTGGCATTGGCCTAGATAAAGATACCTGCAGATTTCTTTCCTCTAAGCGCATTTTTGGATGGGAGAAAGTTATTTTCTGTGCTGATCATATTCTGGTCCTGCAGCCAGGTGCTGGGCACACTGCTGGCAGGGCTGTACTGCGGGTGGTGTCTCAGCTGCACCTGCTCCGCGTGGCTGCTGGAGGCAGTCTGTCTCCTCCCACGCTCTGGAGCAACCTGGCACCCTGCCCCAGCCTCGTGATCACCCCAAGTTGTCTTAAGAACTTCTCTTCCTCATTCTCTCCTTTGATCCCTGTCCCTGTGCTTGCCCTTGCAGTTTAATACGTGGTGTGAATCACAGGATTACTCCCAGCCTGATTCATTCCTGCAGCTGGGCCAAGGTTCCCAAACTAGGCAGAGCTCCTTCCTCATCTCCCTCCTGGTCCTTCCAAGCTGTGTCCCCTCTGCACAGCTCGTATCCCTGTGGTGCCCCTCAACCCTGCAGAGGAGCCGTCTCCTCTATTGCCATAGACAGTGGGCAGTGGTTTTCATGGACCAGAGGCAGGCCCATGAAGACTAACCATCACAAGTTATTCACTTCCAATGTACTTCATTTTGCTCTGGCAAATTGTTTGGATAACACTTCATGCCCTGGATAAATATCTGCTGTACAAGCAACCTTGTATAATATGATGCAAGTTGTAAAATCAAACTCCAGAGGTTTCTGACACTTTTTTTTTTTTTGCTGACCTGACATCGCTTTTCCTCCCTCGAGCATCTCCCTTGCCTCGGAGAACAGCGGGGGGAGGTAATTTCACCAGAGCTACCACACGGGGCACAGCAAGTAGCGATGGTGCCTCACAAAGTACCACGAAGTTTCAGAGAGAAGGAGGGGGCGCACACAGGTGCGGAAAGGGCAGCGAACCAGCAAGAGGACAAGAGGACATAGTCTTAAGATGCACCAGAGGAGGTTTAGCTTGGACATTAGCAAGAATTTCTTCACAGAAAGGGTGACTAGACATCGGAATGGGCTGCCCAGGAAGGTGGTGGGGTCACCGTCCCTGGCTATGTTTAGAGACTGGATGCGGCACTGCGTGCCATGGTCCAGCTGACATGGTGGTATTTGGTCATGGGTTGGACCCAATGACCTCCAGAGGTCTTTTCCAACCTAACTGATTCTGATTCTGAACCACAGCTGACACAGAAACCCCGGGAGGAATCCCGCTCCATCTCCCTCCACCGCGGAGCGGGGCTGCCCCGTTCCCTCATTCCCCTTTCCTTTTATTCCATGGCCGGGTGCGGGATCATCTCCCACCCGCCCAGTGACGGTAGTTTATGTGCCATTCCCGAGCCTCCGGCCGGCCTGCCAAAAGAACAGCGCTGACCGCCCCCTCCTGACCCCCGCGGCAGGCGAGCACAGCTCCGCCCGCGGTCGGGCGGGACAGGCCGGGCGGGACAGGCCGGGCGGGATGTGCCGGGCCCGGCNTGCGGAAAGGGCAGCGAACCAGCAAGAGGACAAGAGGACATAGTCTTAAGATGCACCAGAGGAGGTTTAGCTTGGACATTAGCAAGAATTTCTTCACAGAAAGGGTGACTAGACATCGGAATGGGCTGCCCAGGAAGGTGGTGGGGTCACCGTCCCTGGCTATGTTTAGAGACTGGATGCGGCACTGCGTGCCATGGTCCAGCTGACATGGTGGTATTTGGTCATGGGTTGGACCCAATGACCTCCAGAGGTCTTTTCCAACCTAACTGATTCTGATTCTGAACCACAGCTGACACAGAAACCCCGGGAGGAATCCCGCTCCATCTCCCTCCACCGCGGAGCGGGGCTGCCCCGTTCCCTCATTCCCCTTTCCTTTTATTCCATGGCCGGGTGCGGGATCATCTCCCACCCGCCCAGTGACGGTAGTTTATGTGCCATTCC
>VXAY01003846.1:1786948-1877898 GCA_013399855.1 Oxyruncus cristatus | reverse complement strand
GCTTGGCCTTGCCTGGCCTGGCCTGGCCTGGCCTGACCTGACCTGACCTGACCTGGCCCTGCCCCGGGGGCGGCTCCCGCGCCGAGACCCCCCGGGCGGACGGGCGCCGGGGGCAGCCCGGCAGCGACCGAGCTCGGCGGGCCCTGTCCGAGCCTGCCGGCCGTAAACTTCGCCATGTTTGCGAGAGCAGCTGGCGCTGACGGGCGAGAAAACCCGAAATCCCGGGATTCTTGACTCCTGTGTTTTTGGCAGTGCCAGCCTTAACTGGGCAGGCATTGCTCGAGCGGTGGGTTTGTCAAGGGGTCGTGAAAGGCAGCGCTGGTCGTGCCCACCTGTGTTGGGCAGGTCTGTGGCTGCCAAGTCACTGCCTTACCCTGCTGCTTGCTCTGCTCTGGAGAACCTTGTGATGTTCGTGATTAAGGCACAGCTGATAGTACAGGAGATGATCGCGATTCGAAATCTTTTGATGTATTGAAAAAGAAGTAGTTTTGTAACCTCAAGTTTATGTATTTGCATATAAAGGGTAAGAACGCCACCCTGACCTGCTGGAGAAGTATAACAGTTTGATTGTATAACGTTTTACTGAGTTTATAAACAAAAAGACCCCCCACACACCCTCCGAGTCTTGCATGTAGCTCAGGATGTGGTGGTTCTGTGTGTCTGCGACACTGGGTTTTGTTTACATACTAAGGTCTTGCAGTGCCGTAGCAATGTGAAGGGTGCAGTCTTAAACAAAAGCTGCTTATCAAAACATTTTTAATTTACCAAACTCTTTCTAACAGACTGTGAATTCAAGGAAACTCCAGATAAGTCCAAGCAGACTGAAGTGTAACATCAGTTATAAGGGAGAGACTAGATCAAAGCACAGCTGTTAAGGAGGTTGGGTTTCTGGCTTTGGGGACAGTGTAGGGGCTGTCACATGTGAAGATGTTATATTCTCAGAGTTACTACGCTTCAGCATAAAAGTGCTGGATAAAAGAACAACATGTTCTTGATTTTTAGTAAGCTGTAGTAAGGTTTAGGCTTGGTTGGGGGGAAAGCGTGTTGGAGGATCAAATTTCATTTGAAGATGGTTCACTGTTTTCTTCTTTGTGAACTGAGACATGTCCCAAGGCACCAGAAAGTGCTAACTATTGAAGCTCAGGTAGAGTTGGCATCTGCATCAGTATTTTAATTCAAATAAAGGGTGTGCTCTTAAAAGGAATTCCCAGTTATCCTTGCCTGCTGCACTTTAGTTTGTGTCACAGTGTGATCAGGGAGTGCGTGAACTCTTCGTTTTGGAAGAAGCTAAAATTAGAAGATGCAGGTCCAGTTGCCGGTGTGTGTTGTCAGTCTAGACAAGAGCTAGTATGGATTGAACACACAAAAACACATGCAGTGTGGATTTTGGATCTTCAGTGACTGTTTCTTTTACAGAGTTGCTGCCTGATCTGTCTTAAGTTGTTAATGTAGACGTAGCCTGGGCCTACTGTCAGTAGAGCATCTAAGTTGGGTGTAGTTGTAGCACCTCAGCACCACGGATTGATCCATAAGCTTTCAGGCCTGTAGCTGTGACAGCTATTGCCTAAGCTGCAAGATTCAAGTTTCGTAGCTTGAAGGCTGTAGGTCAACTGCAAGGAGAACAGTAAACAAAAACCCCTTGTGGAATAATTGTCAGCAGCTCTTTCAGGATTTTTCTTTTTCCAATAGCCCAGTAGTTTTAATTTTCAGTTCAACAATTTCTATTATTGAATGGCTCTCAAACTTAGAATGTTTTAAAAAGCAGCAGCACAAGGGTTAGTAGTTTTCCTTCTTGTAAAGGTTTAATGACCTCGATGAAAAAAAGATCCTGCATATTTGCTGGAGCAGTAACTGGGACTTGTTGTCATTTGTTGACTTACTTTTCTGCTCCCACATTCACCAGTCCTGTGTGGAAATATAATGAATTCATGTTGTGTTTGTGTTACCATTACCATGTTTGAGATTTGTTCTGTCTTGAGTGTTTGATTTAAAACATTCTGACTTGTTTTGCTCTCTTAATCTTCCTCTTAGGGCTTTCTTTCAGTGAACCAGCATGGTAATTGCTAGATACCACTTTAAAAATGCCATTTAATGGGAAAAAACCCAGAGTTTTGCAGGTTCTTCTTAAATCATGCTGTTCCCCAAGACACTGATGAGTTGAGTGACTGGTGTATCTGTGTGTTAAGTAAATAAAATGGCTTATGGGGATAAGCTGATTGCCACTGCTGTACAGATTTATTTTTTTTTTAGTTTGAGTTTGTTTTCCACCTGTTGCAAATTGGGAAGGTTTCTGTTTGCCTCGGTTTATTACAGACTTTAGATCCAACTGTTCTGTGTTTCAAAGTGGTTTCAGTGTCGTGGCTGAAAAGCTACAGTAATGAGAAAAAAGTTAAAATTTGTGTAGGTAACAAAAATGTTTTTGTGAGTAATGCTTTTTTTTTGTAACAAGTCTCTATAAATGCTACTTGTCAGCAACGATGTTAAAGTAACTCCCATTTTTAACTTGACTTTCCTGTGAATTAGTCGTCTTTTGAGTTAAAAGGACTCATCAGTTTAAACACATTGAGATCTATATTTCTAGGTTGGAAAATAGTAGCTGATCCCATGTTATCAAAACAAGTCCAACCTAAAAAACTTATTAGAATTGGGTCTGTAGTGTGTGTAGAATTCACTAAAAATTGCAAACTTGCTTTCTAGAGCCCGGTCTTGATTTTATTTTTTCTTTTATACAAAGGTTGATGTAAAGTCTGTACAGTAACAATCCTTTGAAAAGCACTGCTAGACTGTTGCAACTTTTGCCAGCAATTTTACCTTTCTAACTTTAAAGCCTCTCATGATCCCCTTTCAAGCTGTACATATTGGAGGATCTGAACAAGGCTCTCAGTTAGTTCAGGTTCTTTACAGCTTGACAGGACCATGGTTCTTTGCAGATCTTAAGGGATCTGAACAAAGTAGAACTGGAGTCTTGTCAGACTGTGACAATAGATTGTTACACAGGGCAGGGGAATAAATACAAGCCATGTTTGAATCATTGTCCCTGAAAAGTTTCTTTTGACTTTTATTTTAGACATGGGGAAATCTCTTTCTCACCTGCCTATGCATACAAGCAAGGAAGATGGCTATGATGGCAGCTCAGTGTCTGATAACGTGAGGAATGGCTTAGTTCACTCGGAAGTGCACAATGAGGACAGCAGATGTGGAGATGTGTCGCAGTTTCCCTATGTGGAATTTACAGGAAGAGACAGTGTCACCTGTCCAACTTGCCAGGGAACAGGAAGAATTCCACGAGGTAAGTTTTCTTTTGTATTCTTTTTATTTCTTTTTTAACTTATAAGTTTGGTTCATAACCACGTGCAGTTATAACTGTAATAATTCATAACAAATAGTCCTTCTGCTCAAGTTTTTTCATCTTTTTGACTTCTTAGCACTAAGCATTTTGTTACAATTACACTACATAAATGGAAAAAATTGGATCAGTTTTGGCTGTTCAGTGTTGGATATTCACTTGTCTGTACAATGCTGTTTCTTGCTTCTCAGTTTTAGATTCACACATAACTAATTTTTGCAAGTTGAATTAACAAACCTTTATTTTCATGACATTTTATTGGATTTTTTTTTAACTACCTATTTTAAACTATTTGAATCAATATATCTGCAAAAATAGCTGTAAATATGGAGAAAGAAAAGTAGACCTGTGTTGCAGCACCTCTTGCTTGGTCACTTATATTGAATTATTTGCCCTCACTGCTACCAGTGCCTCTTGATTTCCTTTACCCTCTCTTTGTCCCATTGGTCCTTCCGAGGCAGAGGACTCCACCTGAGAGTTGAAAATATATAGGATCTTTGGCTGCCAAGGGAAGGAATAGGCTGCTCAGCATTAGTCTTCATACCTAACCATTGGGGTTTTTTCCACTTTGCCCTCATGTTTTGTTTTTCCTTTTGGTACAAAGCTGCTTTGTTACACTTCTCTCCTGTATGATAAACCACGTAAATAGAGAAGTCTGTGAAAGGAGAATGCGGGATATCTGAAAATGTGCAGAAGAGTGACAAACACAGCAGGCCAAGGGACGGTCTTCTTCTTCAGTTGTAAGATCTTCCCCTTAATGGGGGGGAGAACTGATGAGGTGATTTCATGTTTGGGTCTGCTTTTGCCAGACCTCTTATCCAAAGCAGATTATTGGGTGTAAAAGCTCTTGGGACTGATTTTGACCAACACCTCAGGAAAACTGAGTGCTGTCTGTGTCATGTGCTTTTACATGTGCCTCAGTGAGATTGGGTTATGACATAGTTCAAAAATACTTGTGTCTCACATATATTTAGGTGGCAAGGGGCACAGGATATTTAAACAGTTGTAAATATCATAAGAGATTTGTGTTTTAGCTGTTAAACTTTATACTATGATTGGAGTGAATTCAGCAAATTTGAAGTGTGGAAAAGCTATGAAACTAAAAATTATCTTAACCAAAAGACTATAGAGAAGGAAGTTTGTTCTGTTAGCTTGCTAACTTGAAATACTTGATAATATCAGTAGCAAGTTTTACTCAAAACCATGCTAGCTAAAATGCAGAAATAACGGGATTCCTGTGTTCAAAAGCTTATTTCTTTGGCTGGGGGGTCTTTAGATGTAATACTTAAATGTGAGTTAATTATTTTTTTTGAACTTTTTGCAGTAACTATTCAAACATGCATGTTGTCCATACATTCTAATGAAATAATGTGGTTAAAGCTAGAACTTTAAATGAGTTATTAGAACTAAGAGGGTTGTCTTTTTAATTATTCCCTAGTACTTTAGAGAGGAAGAAAATAATGTTTGGAGGTTTTTTGAGGGGAGAGGAGATAAATTAAGTGTTCATAGAATGACTACATGACTAGTAAGTCTATAATACATGATATTATGGCTAAACTATAAGAAATACATGAAATTATGCTTTGTAACTTGGAAGCTTTAGCTTTTTCACGATAATATAGTATGAAAGCAGGCCTGTGCTGTTGTGTTCAGAGGTTGTAATGCTTAAATGCATCAGAGATAAAAGTCTGTTTTAAACTGGTAGAGGTTTTTTAGAAGTATGATGTTTTACATGTTACTACCAGCTAGGTTAGTATGCTTTGCCTAGCTTAATGATTCATCATGGAATTACTTCCAAATACTTAATTAGCTAAGTGATGATTTCATTGAATTCTGCATTGGGCTTAAAAAGTGCAAATCTGAGTTGGCCTTGAGGGCTGTGTTCTCATACAGGCAAATTTCAGTTCCACAGCAAAGAGCAAAAGCTATACAGGCCGGTGTAGTCCATGTATTTTCAACAACTCATCTGTCTGTGTCTTCTTTATTTCTACTGTTAAGATATTCCCCTTTTAAACTGCCTGTCTGCTGACATAACTTGTTGTTTGGAGAAATTCCAGTACATACTTATTTTGACTTACAGGGTGCTGCAGCCCAGCAGCACCATGATAAATGGTTTTATATACCAGTAATTTCCAGAAGGCAGTGTGTATATAACTTGTGTTGCCAAGGCCAAACCTGACTTCTGCTTTTCTGAAGAGTACATGTAGAGTGCCTTCTGTATCAGTTCTTATTGCCCAAGCTTCTGAATGTTTTGTCCTATGACTTTATGTGGTCTGGCACAAAGAGCTCAAAGCTGTTCTATCTCTCTGTTTTCCTGCAGGAAGTGGTGCCAGGGGCAAGCTGCATCCAGTGCATGTGTGCAGCACAGAGGTGGAATTTATTGGTGTTTTGGTCTTTGCAGACTTGGTGTTTTTTCCTCTCGATGTTGTGTAATCCATACTCTATACAGAAGCTGCAAAAGTATTTGACTTGGTTATCTGGAATTTAAATGTTTATCTTTAGTGTTTATTCTTTGGTGTCATTAAGTCGTAACGGGCACTCCTTGTGTAAAATAACTGCAACAATACTTACTCTTTGTTTAAATTCTTAAAGGGTGTTTTTGTTTTCAGGACAGGAAAATCAGCTGGTAGCATTAATTCCATACAGTGATCAGAGACTGAGGCCAAGAAGAACGTAAGTTAATGGTTACTTGTCATACGTGGATCTAGAGTTAATTATTCTCTTCTAGTTAAAATTCAACAATTTAAAGGAGGTAGTGATCAGAAGAATCAAGCTGAGATCACTGGAATGTTCTTTTGCATTCAGTACTGAAAGAACCCTTATTGTGAGTTATGTCAGTCTTAACCTCTAACTTCAGGATTGTTATTTATTAACAGGTATGTGTACTTCCATCACAGTATGTCTTAGCTAAGTACAAAGCTAAGTAATACTGTATGATCTATTCATGTAGATGTTTATCTGCAAGTATTTATCAATCTTTGTGGTATCTTAACTGACCTAAGCAGATACATCTTCACTGTTAAAGTCTGGGTTAAGTGGGAGCTTCTTTGAGCCACTATTACAAAATAAGTCACCTCAAATTAATTCGTAAAGTTCTGATTTTTGCAAGTAGCAAAGTCAACAAATTCATCATTCTGATATAGCATGCTTATTTTTTTCCTAGGATCTACTTAAAGGTTTCATTACAATGCTCAGGCCTTCTTGCTCTGACACATTTTGGTTTTGGTTTTTTAGTTTTGTTTTTGTTTGTTTTGGTTTTTTTAATGTTTGGATAATGTTTGATGTTTCTGTAGTAAACAAATGATTGCGGGGCAAAAAAATACAGTAACTTCACATAATATATTCTGATCATACACCTGATGTAACGTTAGTACAAATTTGAAACATATTACTGTAGGGTTCTAATTTTGACAAAATTGGACCTACAGTACAGCCTTTTATTTGTGGATGGGTTTTTTTATTGTCTCTAACACACACACACCCGCACCCACACCCACAATTGGGTTAATTGTGAATTTCCTGCTCCTTATCTGGAGTCTAACACTTTCCCTGAAAGTTGGGATTCTCTGTCATAAGAACTTTATTTTGCTTTCTGGGTGTGTTGTGCAAGAGTCCTGCAGAACGACAGAAGTTGTGCTATAAATAAATGTTAAGAGGAAGTGCTTTTGTTTCAAAGCACAAAAATATTTACCTCTTCCATTTGCATCTATAAGTTAGAAATGTTGGAATAACTGTGTGGTTTGAAATGTGATTTCTGATGTGTAAACAAGAGTAATAGCTGTTTTGATAGATGTGAAGTGCAACATAGCTATTTTTTCCCTTTTAGAAGCTAATGGAAGCTAGAAATAGACTGAATTACTTGTATTGACTAGTCCTGCTACTTATCACTTAAAGAAAGGAGCAGGCCACTGTTGTTTAACATGCTTTTGACTCTGAAATGTGCTCTTTTTTTCTCCAGAAAGCTCTACGTGACTGCTTCTGTAACTGTGTGTTTACTGCTTTCTGGGTTGGCTGTATTTTTCTTGTTTCCTCGCTCGATTGACGTTGAATACGTTGGTGTGAAGTCAGTTTATGTCACTTACGAACAGGGCAGACGTATAATATATCTAAATATTACGGTAAGTCTGACTGCCTCTTTGGTTGTTGTAATGAATAATGCATCAAGAGATACTGCTCTGATAGTTTAATATACATAGAAGTTGTGGTCTTGCTGACAGGCTTAGTCAGTGCCTTAAGAAATAGAAGCAGCTAAAATGACCAGTTGGAAAAGTGTAAGTGGACCTGCCATGGCTCGTTCCTGTAGCTATGGCTAATAAAACTGGAATTGCAAGCTAATACTGGGACTTCTATTTTCACAGAAACAGTGATTTTGGAGTTCCTGCATTATTTTTGGAATAGGAATGAAAGGTAGTTTGTGTATGTAGGAATGCTATTTGATACTACCCTGGTATTATGCATTTGTCAAAATTGGGGCTGAGGAAAAATGATTTCTTATCCACCTTATAACTTAAAGGAGTTATTTCCACATGGTTCTTGGCTTCTTGGTGATGCACTCGATAGAGGATTGCCTAAAGACTTTTGGTAGAGTTCTTGATTTTAAATAAAGCAAAGCTCCCTTGGGAGAAAAGGATCTCTGATAGCTAAATTTCCTAGAAGGAATAATTGAGAATAGGAAGAAATGCGGTATTTGCAGTGGAGGGCTGTCACCAGGGAAGTTGTGCAGAAATTTGTGCTGCTCAATATATTTGCTAAACAAATCCTGAGAAAGGAGTTAAGTGATAGTCCATTACCACTCCTCCCCGCAATCCTAGCAAGTAAGGAAATTTACTGGCATAATTTCAGGTGTTACTGTCTCATGCACAAGTTTCAAAATCCTTTCTCATGAAGATACACAGAATGGGTTAGCTGTTCATGTTTTGTGTTTGTTTTTTTCAGAACACGCTAAATATAACGAATAACAACTATTACTCTGTTGAAGTGGCAAATATCACAGCCCAAGTTCAGTTTTCAAAAACAGTTATTGGCAAAGCACGTTTAAACAACATCACCAACATCAGTCCTCTGGATATGAAACAGGTGAGTAGTATAGTTCAACTTTGAAAGTTGAATACATGTTAATCTTCATATATAGATCTACTCATTTGTGTTTTCATTGCTTTCTTTTTTAGATTGATTATATGGTGCCCACAGTCATACAAGATGAAATGAGCTACATGTTGTAAGTGTACTCACCTCTAAATATCACATGGGCCTTATTAAAAATTGCAATGGTGTTAAAAGCAACTTTTTTCAAAGTTAGCATAAATCTGCTTGTAGAGATGTTGTGGCATTTTCTTAAAGTTTAGTAGTAGTACTAAAGAATAGTTCAACCACAGTTGTTTCAATAATTTCATATAGTGGCTTACTGTACCTGGCACTTAGCCCTTTAAATTGTTTCTCTGTGAATGATTTAGGCCTTGGCAGTAGCTGCTTTGGAGAGTGAAGGTGCAGGTGGGTTCCTCTAACAAGTTCTCCGGTAACTTTCCTACAACTTTCTCTGGAGTAGAAGAAAATTTGCATCTAATAATATACAAATTAGAGACTAAGTTGTATTTCTTTTCTTCAGACCATGTGTATACAATAGTAAGCAGTATTAAAAACCTGCCCTTTGAGTAGTTTTATTCAGAACTTCTTAAAGTTCATTTGTCCAACAGACTGTTAGCTCATTATGTTTTGGTAACAAAGCTAAATGTTAGTTCTCTTAGACTGAAATGCAGACTGAAAAGAAAAAGTTTCAGGTCCATGTTCCAGTGGATGACAGCCCCTTTGGGGTGGGGGAGAACCTTATAGTTTTGAAGTATTGGAATAAATTGAAATAGGTATGAAATAGCAAGAGGGGCACAAACTCTAAATGAATGGAAAGTGTTGAACTTCTGTCACCTTTTAAAAGCATATAACAGTGAATCCTGTGAATCTGCTCACTCTTTGGATGTATGAGGAATAAATAAACTTCATAGCCTTCACAGAACTCATGCTAATATCTGTATAGTTGTGCTTTTGGTGCAATAATACATTGAAACTTTCACGGTCAGTACTGTGGCCTTAACTTCAGTAATGCTGTTGAAAGTCTGTTCCCAACATTAGCTGCAACTTTTCCCTGCAAGCTGATGGCCAACCTTAGAAAAACCTGCATGGCTTTGGATGTGAAAAAAGATACAGACAGGCAGAAACTGTCCATGGCCTGAACTGACTGGATTTCTGGCTCTTCTGCTTCACATTTGGAGACTAGGTCATTTGTACATATGTGAGAATATTTGTTGCTTCAACACAAAGTGACACTAAGCATGGGCTATGAAAGACCCATGACTCTAAAAGTTTGTGTCAGTTGGGTTCTTGTACAGGCTGTTAGGGCAAGGTCCTAGTGAGTAGCACTCACTAACTTTGCTGTCATCTGTTTGAAATGTACTAAAATGAATATGAGCCACATACAAAATTATAGCTGTTCATTTTCTCCATATTTTCTGTATGTTACACAGTTGTTACTAGTTGACCACACTGAGCTTTTGACAGTTATTGTTGATGGGTTTCTGCTCTTTCACTGTATTGTGAGTCTGGAAAGCCTGGGTTTGCTGCATGGAACAACCCTGGAGATAGCAAGTGAGCTTCCTTTGTTTGAACACCTAGCCAAGATAGCTTCAGCTTGTCTTATTGGGGTTTTGTATTTGTTTCTGTGTTTGGGATTTTTCTCCATACAAAAATATGAAGGCCCTGGGTTTATCTTTCTAATACAGATAGTGTTGTGGGTTAGAGCATTGGGGGATTGTACAGTGGATCACATTTCAGTGTTTCCCCAGCTAGTTAATTTAGGTCTTGATTTAGTCATAGCTCCCAGGTTTGGATCCCAGAGGGTGTGTGTCCTGTAAAGTCAGCTTAAGTTGAATACCAGAGATTCTCAGTGACCTGAAGTGCCTGCATTCAGCCAAGCTGCATGATGAAATAAATCAACATCATACAAGGCATTTCCACATTTACTTTAGAGAGCTAGCTCAATGTGGAGTTCACCTTCAGTATAGTTTCCTAGCTACAGTTTTGTGCTGTGTTGCGTTTGTTGGGGTTTTTTTTTTGATTTGGTTGGTTTGTGGTTTGTTTTTTAAAGCAGATCTATTTTCATATAACCTTGACTTAAAAAAAAACCAGCATGTTGGTGTTGCCCCTCTCTGCTTGTCAGCCATTGTGTACTGTTGTATATGAGCTGGCTTTATATTATGTTACAGGCTGTCTATGTTTTGGATTAGAAAAGTACATTGACTGAGAATATCTGGCATTACGGTCTAACTAAACTCTGATTTAAGCCTAGCAGGGAAAAAAAAAAATCAAAATATTTGACATTGGTACAGATATAAAACAGCTTTTAATACCAAACAGTTTGATTTGTGTTTTCTTACAATATGGATCACCTGTGTTCATTCACTGTTTAATACGATGTTGTATGTTTGTTGGTGCAAGGGGAATGACCACAGCATTGAACACCCAAATATTGTGGGTGGCTGCCATACAGTCTTACTGCACTGATCACATGGTTTTCGTTCTAGAGCTGGTACATTTGTGACCAAGAGCAAATGGTTTAAGAAGTGGGGTTTAAAAGTATGGACTTACTTGGTGCTTTGTATAACTGGTACGTAGGTGCATGTTAGAAAACCTTTTCAGAATGATGTTATCTTGCAAGAGGACAATAACCTTGACTTCAGAATCTCTGTATATTGCTTAAAGGTTACTTTGCATAATATAGAGGTGGATGAGTGCAAAAAATAAAAGGGACTTTCCTAAGTTGTTGGTATGTCTTGAGCAAGAATAGCAGTGCTTTCAGGATGTTTGAGGGTTTTTTTTTAAAAGAAACTGATAGTTTTACATGAAAAAATGCTAAAGTTGGCATAACATTGATCTTTTCTTGTAAAATTTCCTTTCTATATATAGATTTCACATGAAGTGGAGTTGCAGCAAATTATTTCTGTATCCCTTCATACTGAAAGTCTTTGTCAGTGGCCAAGTGATATCAACAGGCTTTAATGTAGTGGTTCAGGTCAACTTTTTTTAGCTTCTGAAAGATGGAGTGAACAGTTTCTTAGGACACTTCTGTTGGCAGGCATTATATGTAAGCAAATGTGTGTAGATAGTCTTGCTTTCACAGGAACAATGTATATAAAAGTAGATTTGGTGAGCATACAGTAACTGCTGGTGACTTACAGCAAGTGATTTTGTTGCCATTGCTGCCAACTCTGTGATCTCTATCAGAATTTCCAGTTGAAGCCACAAGTCTTGCTTTTTAGATAATTACCTGGAAAGGTTTGATGCAAATCTAATAATTCTTTTTTTTTTTTTGCAGTGACTTCTGTACTTTAGCATCTATCAAAGTACATAACATAGTAGTGATGATGCAGTAAGTATGGCAAACTTCCTATTTGTTGGAAAAAAATTTAGACGCTGTGTAATTGTTGTCGAAATATTACTCGGAAATATTTAATCCTGGAGTCTTTGCATCATAGATAAAATGAAATCAACATGCTTTCTAGTTTGTAGCTTCACAGTTCTTGAAGCTGAACTGGGCCTTTTGACAGGTTCTGGTGGTATAAAGACACTTAAATAAACAGAACTGTTGTTACTGTATCTGCTCTGCATTTGGGCTATACCTGTGGAGATATTAATGTCTCAAACACTTTAAAATGACTTTGTGTATCAGCCACTGTTCAGAACATGCTGAGAACTTTGTGATCTTGAAGGATTTACAGGCTTTAGTACTCTGTCAGAGACTGCTTTCTGTGACACTGCATAAATTTCAGCATGGTGAGGTCTTTTGTTGGTGGAGTGTGTGGGTCTGTGTTTAGGCTAGACATGTGATGACTTGTCTAATCATTTGCTATCTCATCACTAACCAAGATATTATAAGCAAACCTCAGCTATAGCATCTGTAGAAAAAAAAGTGTGTGCTCAGGGAACCAGATGTCTTGTATGGAGAAAATCTATAGTGGTAAATTACTAATGTTTTTAAATTTATTTATAACACGTGTTGTTCCAAAACTTTTTCCTTAAAAACCCTAGTAGTATAACAGCACATTTTTGGAATAGGAAATTCAAAATCTCTTCTGTTTTGTCTTTTTAAGAGTGACAGTGACAACCTCGTACTTTGGCCACTCTGAGCAAATATCCCAGGAGAGATACCAGTATGTCGACTGTGGAGGAAACACGACCTATCAGCTGGGCCAGTCAGAATATTTAAATGTACTTCAGCCTCCACAGTAAAAGTACCTGCTGGTTGGTTTGGAATGACTGCTGTTGGTGCTTGCAGAGATCCTTTGGATAGGACTGGTACTACATGAAGGGGAGAGTACGTGCAATGTACAGCATAGCAAACGTGGTGACCTGTTCACTTTAGATACAAGGAGGGAAGAGGTGCAAAATGTATATAGGTGCACTTGTTAAGTGTTGTGTTTTTCCCTTCTGTTTGCTTTCTGTTACTGTAAGCACCTCTGTCGAGTTGTTGTATGGTGGGAGGGAGAGGGGGAATATTGGATTCTTGAACAGAACTGGGACCTTTCCTTACAGTGTGGTACATCAGCTTAGAGTAACTGTGTGTATGTCTGTGTTTAGGTGAAATGTGTCACTAATGAGCATTTTAAAAAAAAAATATATACTCATAAATTTTAAGTCTCTACTTCAGTTCTGGATATTTGACTATTGAAAAAGGCAGTATTACTTCTTAAATAACAAAATTACTTTGAGGTATCTGGGTGTGAAACTTCTATTAGTAACCCAGTGACAATAGTCCTTTATTTTGGGATTTGTTTCCTATACGTTGATTAGAGATGACATGCAGTCCGTGAAAGCCAGGAAAGCTCTCTTGGATGACACTACACTTGAATGTGCAACTTCTAGAATCTGGCATCTTTTCATTCATATTCCCTCCTGCTACCTCTGGGATGTTATAAGGAGAATGTACATTGTTAAATTTAAAGTTGGGTTTAAAACTAAATAAAAAAACCAACCCCCAGAACAATTACTGACAAAGGAAAAATTCAAGACTAGAAAATTAATAAGTAAAGGCTTTGCAGGTCTGTTTTATAGTAAACTTTTGAGAATAGCTATGAAAATCAAGATTGTGCAGTTGGAACTAGATGGGATACTTTGAGCACAGGTTTGGAGAGCTTCATGTAAATTTTCGTGATTTTTATTGTTTTAATATACTATGTACTTAAGCTACTTCTAAGTGTTAATATGTTTGGTTGTGTTTATTTCTTGCAGAGGTTCAGTAAGCAAACACAGTAGTTACTGTATCTCCAGAGCACTCACAGTTCACATGTAAGTTAAGGGAAAGCGCAGCAATCCTTTTGTAAGGGTAAATGCTGCTGTAATTGCGAGACTGACTCACAGCAGTAAATAGTTTCTGTAGCATAGTTTGCACGGTGAGAATTTCCAGGGTTCTTATCAATTAGGGTGATTATAAATTTGGGGTCCAAAGTTGCTTGACTCCTTAGGACTCCTAAGGGTTAGGAACAAAATGTTTTAATTAACTGGATCAGAATTGGTTTGTTTCTGAATTAGATAAGATGCAGTTATAAGAACTGTTGAGACTGTTGCATTTTAATGAATGATTTTTTGTTTTAAATAGATGTTTTGGTTTTTATGCTGCCCATCTGCTGAAAATAAGTTACACAAAATGAATTAGCAATAAACACTATGGAAAAAGGCTGCTGGGTAACTTCTTGTCCCTCACAATCTCTGGTGCTCCAGTACTTCAGTCAAGACAGATGTCTATATTACTCTTTTCTTTGGACCTAAAGGGAGGGTGGGGAAAAGAATATCAGTGATGTAAGACTTACTTAGAAGACTTAACCATACACAGAACCTCCCAAAACAAAACAAAAACAATCAAACGAAAAACAAACCAACAAAATTCTTCTCTGCTTGAAATGCTTTGAGCACTTACTCTGACAGTCTCTGAAAACTTTTGGAACCTGAACTATCAGTTTCATATAGTTTTTGATAAGATGAAGATGTCAAGTTTTGGCTTTAGAGAATTTCTGGAGTTGGAGTAGTCAATTTGAGTGACTTACTGTAGTATATTCTGAAAATTATTCTTGAATTTTGGCCCTTAAAAGTAAGCATTCTATATTACAGCTTGCAATCATGAGGGAAACTAGTTCACAATTGACTAGTCTTCCTAGAGTATAGATGAGGTTCAGCCCTGTGGCTGCTAAAATACATGCATAGGCTTGTCTGAAAGGTGATAACTAAAAACCAGGATAGTGGGGAGCTAGCTAAAAGCAGAGAGGTTAACTTTTTGATTCTACCTGTTGTAGGAAGATTTGCTTATGTTGGAGAGTAGGGAGAGAATTCTGATTTAAATCATGTCAGATCTGAAGTCAGCCAGCAAGTGACCACAGGCTTTTTCTTCTAGGCTTAAGTATTTAGACCTAGAGTGTTAATTTAGTTTGTCTGGGGGTTTTTGAAAGAGAAAGGAAGAAAGCAGCTCTAGGCAGATATTTACATTGATTTAAAATATTTTTTTATTCCAAGAGTGAAAGGTAGTCTAAAATAACTGGAATGGCACAATGACAAAATTATTCGGTGACAGTAGTGAACGCTGCTTTTGAACAAGCATGGCAAGAGGAGGTTACACTTTATGGAGTGCTGAGACTCAAACTGACTTTTGAAATTTTGGCAGACATGTTGAGCAAAATACATACTTATATCTGTAGATCTTAACCTTGCATGAAGTGATTTGTATTGGTTAATTCAAATTAAAGAATTGAGTGGAATTATTCTTTCTGTACATGTGTTCGAAGGGGGAAGGTACAACTCAATTTTTGTCCTCTAGGATATCTAATGGATATAAATTTTAACACCATCAATTTGTGGTTGACTTACTGAATGATGAAGAGTTCTCACCTTAAAAAATAAAGTATGGGTTAAAGGTCCTGTTGAATTCTCAAATCAGTATGGGAGAAGTAATAGTAACAGGCTTAAGGTTCTACAGGTGTTAGTATCTCCTTGCGCTATTGTCAGCGTATTACTAACAAAACAAGGCAAGTATTCTAATTTATCTACTAATTTTAATATAGCATCTCAGCAGATAAGCAGGTAAACATCTGCGTGAATACTTTACGTAGACTAGATTTATGTGGCTGAGCTTGGAAACATGCTAAGGGAGCAAGGGAACTGTATTAACTTGTATAACTTCTTAAACAGGGTATCAGAATAGATGCAAGTGATAGACCTGTCATTTTTCACATTTATTTTATCTCAATTTTAAAATAAAAAAAGGCAAGCCTTTCAGTTCACTGTAGATCAACAAGTGCAAATTCTCTCCAGAAAGTGAGCTTGAAGAACTGTATTTTTTTTCCTGGCTTGTCTTCATGTGTGTAAGATAGATAGTTTCTGAAGGATTTCTGCTGAAATGATTCATATTTCACTTGTAACTTCCCTATAACCTTCTAATACTATAAAATACCTTTATACTGGCATCATAGTGTGTTTATTTCTACTAGAGTTCTTTTCACTTGAATTCTTTGTAGCAATTCATGTACCAAAACCTGTTGCACTTTAAAATGGAAGCTCTGTTATTACACCTTATAACAATGGTCCAGATGTTGCACTGTAATGGCACTATTGAAAATCAGCTTAATGTATTCTGTGTAGAATAACTGTAAAATTTCAAAATCGTAACTTAAGTATGGAACACCTAAATGCATTAAAAAGTTGGCTATTTGACATTGGAGAGCAAAGGTATTGTACATTTTAAATATGTTGCTTTAAAAATAAATAAATGAATTGATGAAGCTACCAAACCATCGAAGATCCAACAATTGAATATCTATTTCGAGAGATTTAAAAAGAAGTGCTCTTACTAAAAAATGTAGTACCTGACACTCACTTTTTAATTCCTGGCATGGGGAAAGGCTGTAGAAGCTCATTAATCATTTCTTTGATCATCTTGATATTTAGGGGATAGTTGCTTAGTTCTTAATCTTTCATGAAGACAAGCATAAGTATCTTTTTCCTGTGTAGTATAGCTTTGAAATTCTTAATGCACTTCTGATGTGTGCATGACCTTGATTTTAACATTGTAGTGTTTATATTTTTCAGTCTGATGTTGGCAGACTTAAGTACATGCTTTAGTTGACTTTGCTTCAAATTGTCCTTGAAGTTCTGCAAGTGAATATATTTTCTCATTGTAGTGCATTACAAACATGCCTGGGCTTTTTAGCATGTGGTGTATAAAGGGAACCATTTAAGCACCAAATCTCTTAAGTGCTTGGATTGAACCATTAGGGTCTTTAACCTTCTGACTGAAGTGTTGTGTCCTCATGATGGAAAGCATAGTACTTGGAGTAGTATGAGAGAAGCTTCTAGATTCGGAAAAAGTTAAAGGAGAAATAGTGTTATTTCTTATTCAGCACTTAAGGCTTTTTTTTTTTTTTTTTTTTTTTTTTTTTTTTTTTTTTTCTTTTGCGGGGGTGATAGTTGTGGTTTTGGTTTTCTTCCCACACCCCCAGATTTGTAGCGGAACATCTGTATGTTCCTAGACGGCACCTTCTGAAATGAGTGACCTGTTTCAGGGTTGGGCAACTGCATGAAGTGGAATGTCAGTTGAACTGGTCTTTAAGTGTTAGGAGATTATTAAGACTAGTGGTGGTACCTCTAAGAACTGGTTTCTTTACTTGCCTGTCTAACAAAGCCACAACCCTTGCAATGCTTCCAGGCTTACTATTACTTCTGAAAGGGAAGGATTAATAATGCGAGTGCAGCCAACATACTTCAGTAATGGACTACTTGCAACCAGCAAAATATTTGTTTGTGATGGCCCTGATCATGCAAAACAGTTTAGATTATTTATTTTGCCCTTGGGAGGGAGGAATAAAAGCTAACCAAAACATTTTGGAAACAATAATTTGGCTGTGGGAAACACCCAGTGTTTGGTCCAGTTGAGAAGTCACCTTCCTATTTTATCTTTAGCTGGGGACTTCTGGTCATTACCAGACGGGTAGTTTGGGGTCACTCTGATGCCCTGTAGCTTTTACCATGAAAGCCTGCTTCTCCACCAGTAGGGAGGCCTGTTGTCCAGGAATCTGCATGGAATCTTAATGCTTAGTGAGACTGTCCTGATCCTCAGATTGTCCTCTTCCACCAGCCATCAACAAGGGTCCTACAGCCTGGATGCGTATGTTTCCTGGGAACTGCAACTGCTTTTGCTTTGCATGGGCAGGGTTGTTTAGTACCAGACACGTGAGTGTATTATGGTGCCTGAATATTTTGGATCTGTCAGTGTTTTCATTCTTTTGTTTTGTTTAAGGAAGCAAATTTAACTACTGTTAACATCCACTGTACAGAGTGTGCATATAATAGCTTAAGATATGTATAGAAATACTAATGAGTGATAACTATTTTTGTAACTTAAGATGTTCTTGTAACTGTGTAGCAAACAATCTATCCACTTAAGCATGATAAACACTCTAGAAGTAAAAGGGTGTTTTGGAATGACTTGTGTGGCATAAGCTGTCTTAATGTAAGTTAACTGGGAAAAGGAATTTTGTTATTTAGAGGTTCAAATTCTAGAGTTCTTCATTATGAATATATGTTTCTAGACAGGATTGTTTGACCAAGAATGATATTAAATTTTCTATTTAAAAAGCTTGGATCATGTATCTCTCATTTTTTTTTTAAACTGACTTAATTTTTTTTTCTCCTCCTCCCTGTATTTTCAATGGTATGACTTCAATTTTTGTAACTATTGGCATTCCATGATGTGAAGACTTTGCAATCTACTTTTTTTTGATACTATATTTTATTGTGTTAAGTCTGTAATAAACTGAAGTGTCTGAAAGCTGAACACCAAATGTGAATGAATTAGTGTTGTCTGACTGAGCTACTGAAGTGGCTGAGTTCAAACCTGGGCTGTTGTGGTGGGTTGATCCCTGCCAGCAGGTGAGCCCCCACCCCACTGCTCATACACTCTTCCTCCCAGTGGTGGAGAGAAACAGGACAAAAGAGAGAAAACTCTTGGGTCAGGATGAAGACAGTTTAGTAGGAGAAGCAAAACTATGTGCACAGGCAAAGCAAAAAAAGGAATTTATTTCCTTCCAGCAGGCGGGTGTTTACAACAGGAAGACAAACACCATAACCCTGAATGGCCTTACTCTTTACCCCGAGCTTTTATGGCTGAGCATGATTCCATATGGAATAGCCCGTTAGTCAGTTAGGGGCATCTGTCCTGGCTGTGTTCCCTCACAGCTTCTTGACCATCCCCAGCCTAGTCCCTGAAGGTTTGGGCAGAGTAAAGGGTGGGGAGGAAGTGAAAAATTAAACCTGTGCTGTATAAGCACCATTCAGCATTAGCCAAAACACTGGTGTGTTATCAGCACTGTTTTAGCCACAAACCCAAAGCACAGAGCTGTGTGGGGTGCTGCAAAGAAAATTAACTCCATCCCAGCCAGACCCAGTTACAGCTATTTGCAAAGTTATTTCAAGCATTGCTTATCGCCTAAAAGCTTTAATCTTTAAAAACTGGGCAACAAAGAACATGGCTTTGGAACATTCATAATATTCAAATCTTAAAGGTAGCCTTACACAGACATTTTGAAACACCTTAGGGGTTATTTTTAAGGCTTCTGGAGAAACCTGTTTTATTTTCATGAGTGCTACATCGGATTTCTAGTCTGGATAAGTAATGAGGGTCTTATTAATGTAGAGGGTGTTTTGTTTCAATTAGTGGATCTCTTTACAAAGACGTTTTTTAAGAACTTCAGTTTAGATGGGAAAATAATTTCTGTCATGCTTGCTATTTCCTTTTTCATACAGCCCTATTTCCTTCCCAGAGTTATAATCATTGTTATAACTGTCCAAGCCCTGTATTGAACATTATAAAACTGGCGAACAGTAACCTCTAAGCAGTACTTTGCTATGTATAGATAAATGCTTGAAGAGATGTGAAGAACTGCTTCTGTCTTGTTCTGCCTACCTGGAGATGGGTAGACAGAATTATGTCTTTAGCAGTGAACAGTTTTATTTGATCCAAATACTGCAGACTACATGATTTGGATTCCTCTCGTGGTTGTTTTTTTTTCCCATTCAGAGTAGGTAGGGGAGTACAGAAGTGAAATCCTACCTGGCAAATTTCAAACACCACCTTATCTGTGTGGAGAGTATAAGGAGCGTTAAAGTGGAAAAATACAGTGGCAAATGGGAATAGATAAACAAATGTGAATTTGGACAAATATAAAGACCCAGAAATCATTATTCTAAAACACCCAATGTAGATGATTTTGAGATCTAACTACTGAAAGATCTAACATCTTAAAATAGACTAATTTCAAAGACCTGACTGACAGCGACTTCTGAAAGATTTCAAAGTTCCCCTGGCTGGCTGTACGTTACTTTCCTTCCACTTCTTAAAATTTCATAGAGATTTTAATATAACTGTGTAACTGAGTGCCTGCTTGGGTTGTGTGTGTTTTTGTGCTAATGCCTTCACCTGACTAGGTGCCATTCGCTAGTGATGAATGACACCAATTGCCTTCCAGGATGAAGATGATGTCTATCTGGCAACTTGAGGAATCACGCATTTAATTTTGCTTGAAATCTCTTGGTGTCACATGAGGTAAAGATCCTGGTATTTGTTGTGATTTTTTTTGTCTTCTTAAGAAGGAATCCTTCCTTCTTAAGCCTCAGAGCTGAGATGCCTCACTCATGTTTCCTGTGTGTGGGTAGCAGGTGCCACACAGTTTAACGAGCTGTCACGGGCACTGTGGAGCTGACCTTGCTCCATAACGGAGCTGCTTTTTCATGAACCAGTGAATCACCTAATGCAGGAAAACTAGAACTCGATTAAGGAGCTTCGGCATCACTGTAATGTAGCATTTCACTGACTGCAGCTGTAGATGCCTGAAAGGTAATGATGTATGTCATACTTGAGAGGTTTTTAGGAAGTAATGCTTCTAACAGCTCTAGCAATGTAGCTGAGGTTGAGAAATGACTGTAATTTGCTTTTAACTGACTTTAACTGTCCTTGTGACAGTTGTACCACAAGACTGTTGTTCTAGTACTAGTCAGAGCAGTGATATAAGGGTTACCTCAGTACATGGTAATATCTAGAAAAACAACAGGTTTTTCTAGATACTATGTTTTTCAAGACTTTTGGAGGATTACATATTATTTCTTAAATGTGAAGTCTGTCTTAAATAATTTAGGTTTGTGGAGTGTTAGTAGCTGTCTGCATTGAGATCCATTCCCACCATAAACTTAAGACCAAATTTTACATTCAGTGTGTTTAAACATGTTGACACAATCAACATAACTATTTCACTTTTCATGCTGAAACTAAATTTGTGAATTTTTCATCAAATATGCAAAAAAGTGTTAAAATAAGCCTTAAAAGCCCAAAATACGGCTGCAGAATATAGATTCTGAAACTCATACTGTCTACAACTCCTTTTGCTTGCTGCCAACCCAGAGATGGGGTAGAATTGCTGTTTCCACTCTTGCCCCTTTTAACATACCATATGACCTGAAGTGACTAACTGTCCACTGAACAGTTAATGATCAGGAGAGGATCCTGGCTTCTTCGACATCCTGTGTGGCATGGCAGGATCCGGCTCTTAAGTATTGGTAAATATTTTCAGGGGTCAGGACTGACATGTTGTTGCTGCCTTGTAGACTTTCAGAGGGACAGCAGCATTCATGGAGGGACCCAACAGATTAAAGTCACTCTTTGATTTCTGGAAGCAAACTAAGCTGTTGTATAAATACACCCCGTGTCTTGCTCCTGCAGATGGCTACCAAGGTTGCCTTTGGTTTGCTCTCACTAAAAATGCAAATAGTATGACAGAAGGAAGCTGAGACTTAGAAAAAAAAAAAAAATGTGCTAATCTTGTGTTGCATGCTGTCAACTACGCTCTTTGATATGCTAATACTTGAAAAATCCTATTTAAACCGAAAGCTGGGCTTCTCAAACATGGGAGGGATTCAATTTCCTTCTCAAAAGAGCAGTAGAAACTCTGAATACAACTCAAGGTTACTAAGTAACCTTGATGAAACCAGCTAAACCCAGGGGAAGGTGTATGCAGGGTCCTTTATTTAGGAAACAAAGAAGCTCCCTGGCCCCTGAAACACCTCCTGAAAAAAAACACACCAAGCAAATAAAATCACCCCACCACTATTATTGACAATTTACTTGTAGATAGAACTAATCATTACTTACAGTGTAGTCTGAGGCATCCTAGTTTTTTTTCGGGTGCTATTTAGTCTTTTCTTGTATGTGAAAAACTAATGTGCAGAGGTGGGCAAGTGCTGCTGCCTTCCCTCCATCAGTGATACCAGGAGCCTGTGGTATGTGCCAGGGGCAGCAGCCTCCTTAGTGAAATGAATGGAGAGTGCTCCCTGAGGAAGGGAATGGGGTTAAAAGTGTTTCTGCTCCCAACCCTTCACTACTTACCCCACCCCGGTGCTTAAGTACAACAAAACGCAAAAACAACCTTCCAGAAAAGAACAGGGCTGTCCCAGTTGAACTGTTCAGATGAAATGGAGTTTCAATCTAATAAATCCAGTTTATTACTTAACATTCTGAATGTAGGAAATATTCCCATTCAGAGGTCTATTTCTGAATTTAAAATGTAAGAGACCTGAGTATTTACTAACTGAGTAGCAGTGAGAATATTGTTTATGCCAAGACAATTTAGTGAAAGACCTTGAGCAACCCCTGTTTCTGTCTGCGTAGCTGGATCTCCGCAGTCTTTGAAAGACCGCAGAGAGTGGCCTTGCAATGGCATCAGCTGCTTCTCCCAGTACCCCTGGATGCAGTGTGCTGGTTTAAAAGTAAACCAGTGGGAGAAATGAACCCAGCTTGAGAGATTACAAGACAGAGGAACAATTTACTAAAAAGATCACAATAAATACAATGATACAGAGAAAACTGGTTTTAACCCCCAAAGACAGATGTATAACCCAGCACCCTGGGACAAGAACAGAAGTATTCATAGGCCCCTGTGCTGAGCACCACGTGGCCCCGCTGGGTGCAAAGTAAGAGGAAAGGAAAACCCATTGATCCAGATGATGGTGGCAGTTCTGTTGAAGTAATGATCACAATCCTGTCGAGAGTGGCAGTGGCAGTCCTGTTGAAGTTCTGGTCCTCCTCTGGATCCAACCAGTGGTACTGGAAGTTCCAAATACCCAAGATTATATATGCTCAGGTTCAAGGGGGAATGCCCAGTACCTCCCCCAAGGGCAGGGAGTTTCATGATGGGTGATTTAACTCTGTGAGTCTTGGGATATTTTGGGAATCTTTGATGGCCTAGGTCCTTGCAGCTGCCTATTATGCCAGTCCAGTATGGCCGATTAGCAGAGATGACCCCTCAGGCTGGGTGTGAAGATGTTAATACCTTTCTGGAGAGGAGTTATCACAGCTGAGTCATTGGTGTGAAGACAAAGGAACACTCTCCTGCCTCGAAGGTTTTTTCAACACCTGTCTTGTAGTCTGGGGTGTCAGGTGTGCCCTGGGCAGCTGCTGGAAATGATCCCTTTATTAACAGTCCATCAGAAATTACATAGAGGGTGTAGAATATGCAGTTTTGATTATATTCACGTAGTGATAGACTGGTCCTAGCCCATGTAACTAGGACATGCAGAATTGCAGAGGATGAGTCCATACCTCTGGAACAGTGGTGAGGGGCTGGGCACGCACAAAATCAAATGGTGGGTTAAAGGCCCCAAGCAGAAAAATGTTTGAATTACACAATTATGAATTTCAGAATTACTTTAGAAGAGACAGATGTAATATTTTAGTTCCCTGTAAGTCAACATTACTTTATATCTTGCTGAAACCATGATCCTTGGCTGCCTCTGAATTCAGTGGATTTGAATTGTTCCTGAATCTAGACCTGTGCAAGGACATTATAAATCTGTGGAGGGGGTGGTACCTGCACAGCGATTAATGCCACTACCATTGTATTAACATGAACACAGATAGAATTGGATAAATGTGTGCTAGACAGAGATGTACTCTCTGAGATACTCTGTTCAGGCTCTGGTCTAGGAAAACATGGTTAAGAGATGATCCTGGTTGAAAACTACAGCTGTGGACTCTGTCACAGGGGCACATACACTCTTACTGAGACAGCTCCATGACCTTACCATTCTGCATGTTTCCCTTAACTTGTCAGAGTGATGGCTTTAAACACAAATTGTGTTATAGAGTAGTAATATGTAAAAAATCTTTTTTACATTGTGAAAACATGCTGTCTTGGTATAAATGTCTGACCCCGTTCTTCACTAGATATCATCAGTATTTTAAAGTACATAAAATTAATATTTAACATCAAAGTGTACTTTTTTTTGCCACCTAGGGAAGGAAATATAAAATGTACCTGCTCAGATTTTCAGTTTTGCAATGTGATCATCCTTAGATAGTGAGTTGTTAACAGTACATTGAGAAACCTACCCCAAATTCAGTCTCTAACATATGCCTGGAAAAATCTCATTTCTCAGACATGCATCACTGTGTCATTTTAAGCACACTCATGCAGTAGACTTGAATTTTGTATCTAGTAATTTATTTCAAGTCAGATGTATTGCTTAATGGCTTGGACCCAGCTTTCAAAACTAAGAAATTCCTGAATTCATTCCCATGCTCTCAAATTATGACCTTTAAAGAGCAAACTGCCTCATTGTAAAAATGTGGATATTCTTACCCCTTCACTACAGAGAGACTGAATAGGATGAAAAACAATTTTCCTATTGTATGAATGAGAGTATATTTGAGAACTGTACCAGTCTATGTGGAGTGAAATCTATTTTCTGTAGACACTTAATTTGTAGTAATTGGATATTTTGTCAATAAAAGTAGCCTGGGATGACTGAATTATCTCTTAATTGTTGAAGAAGTGAAAATTCACTGGAAGGGTGTAAAAGTTTAGCATAACAACATATGCAGTGATCCAGTTTGTTGGTGTGTTACATGCACCTCCTTCGTTTTTACATCTGTAAGGCACTGAAGAACATCTCTGCTACTGTTGCATTGACCATGCCACAGACAAACTTGTCTGGGATTTTAGGTTGATGAGGATGGTGCTCTGCCTAATTTTGTTTCTTTTTTTAGTCTCCTTAGCTATTTTAATAATAGATACTAGCAGGGTAATTACTAGCAGGTAAAATAGATACCTTACAGGGTAATCAGTAGAGCCTTGATCTGATAATGCAATGCATTCATGATTGGCTTCACTAAATACATTTCTGGATATAACTTACCTGTTTTATTTTGGGAAAGTCATCCAGACAGCCTTTTCATGGTACCAATGATGTGATACTTAACTGTCAGTCGGTGGAATCTCACGCATTACTACTTCTGGATAATTCTTCAAAACCTAAAGTCCAAGAACATATGATTGACTACTTCCAGCAATCCAGAATCCAATTCTTTGCAATTATGTCTCCAGAAAATTTTGGATCTGGGCTCACAGCTTCTATTGTGAGACTATAGGAGATGTGGTCATATTGCCAGATACTGTGGCCGTGACCTCTGAACTGATATAGTGCAGTAGTATAGGGTTTTTTTGTTGTTTTGTTTCCCAAGCCTGATCATTTGAACCAATTACTGAAGAAATTTACAAACAAATGTGCCCAGGTTCCTGGGGTTTGAGTTGCTGTAGGAGAGCGTGCTGCAAACAGCTCTGTTGCCTTGCAGTGGCAGTGGTCACTCCATTAGGATGGCTGATAGATAGAGGTGGGTGTGCAAAGCACAGAAGTCTGCAAGTAACTGGGGCTGCACAGAATCTGACCCAAATCTCATCTCAAGTGTCAAGAAGAGCAATTACTTTATTATGGAGTTACATGAGGTGATTGGTGATTCAGCCTGTGCGTGTGTGCACTTTCCCACGGGGGCTACTGATCCATCTCATTTGCAGCTTTCCCTCATGTTTGTGAATTCTATGCTGAAAACTCATGGTAATAAATTTTAGCATTAGCATAAGACTTCAAAAAAAGATGGTTTGAGGTCCGTCATTTGAAGGTTAAACCATACTTTGTGTTTTCCTCTGTGATTATCCTTTAGCTCAAGTAAACAAATTCTGCTCTGAAAAACATGCATTCAAATTCCACAAGTGATAAATAGTAGTGTCATCAGGGTAGTTTAGAGCTGATTTTACAATTGATGATGATATAGAAGTCATAGAAGATCTTTATTTCTGCTCATCACCACTGGTCATGAAATGCTGCAACTTTGAGATCAGTGAGCACTTTCACTGAACAACATCGACCAACCCTGTGAAGAAAGCATAAAAAAAGGACAAATATTGAATCCTTGTGTAACTAGCAAGGCATAGTCATAATTAGGGAAGATCTGAACATAAAATACATGAAATGTTATGCAAACATTTTTATAAATAAAATCCTCTCAAATGGCAAACTAACTCCCTCAGAGTTAGTGCAACACATTGCATAGCAAGAGCATTGGTGAATCCTTTTGGAAAACAAAACGTTGTTAAAAAAATAAATTATACATATACTTAATATATAAAATAATATTTATATATTGTACTTAATATATATTTTAGATCAAATATACAATATATAATATAAAGTATATAAAATAGAATACATAATATATAGAGTACATATATATAGTGTATGTATATGTATTGTGTATATATATAGTATATATATATATATATCCCAATGGAAATTACCAGAAAAGAAGAACAGATGTGTTACCTCTGCTAGTAGTTACACTAAAATGCTGAATTTATATTTGGTATATTGATGAAGTGGGTGCAGCTTTCCTCTGGAAAGCTAGTGAGATTTGCATCTGTGTCGTACTTTCTGAAATGAAGCCATTCAGTTAAAAGATGAATAAATACACATCTGAGCCAACTTCTGTGCTTTATTCTTGGGTAAGAATATTACTTCTTATTCAACAGATTTAAATTCTCTACTTCTCCATTTGGCAGGCAGTGATAGGAAACAGCAGAACCTGGAGAAAATAAATTGTGCCAAGAATCACTGCCAATGAACTAATTAAAAAGAAATCCTCAAAACTAAAATGAGTTCCTGCATAACAATACTACCAGCATGTAGGTATCAAAGGGAGGAGTCCTAAAGTACATACAAAAATCAACTTTTACAGCATTGTTTAGCTGTTATTTTCTCAGATTGAAAAGAATCTTTTCAATTTATTTCTCATTTTTGCATAGAAAGAATAATGATGTAGTAGATTTTTTTTGTTGCCTGTTACAAATACCTTGGTGTTTTCCTTTGTGAACTTAATCATTAAATTAGAAATATAAAACACATTATTTTAAGTAATTTTGAAAGATCCTTCTAATGAAATATTAAACATGCCGTGCATAAGAAAAGTAGTCAAATGCAGCAAGAAGTGTATTTAAAATAATTTTAGTAGAATTTCAAGTAGTTGGATAGAAAGATGCATAGCTCTGGTGGGGTTAAAGCGTGGTTTGTCTCTTGCACACCTAATTTTATTAAAAATAATATCAAATAATCAGAAAGGGAGTAGTGTCATGTATCTTGAAAATGCATTTTGGGTAGTTAAAAGCATAAAGCACTCCCAAACTGTTACGATTTTATTTGAAAATGGTTAGACTTTTTTTTTTAACTGAGTTCTTCTGCATTAAGCGCTGTTTTATTAGTGCAGTACAACACTCAAAGTCCAAAGCAATTTTCCAGAGGCATATTTGACTTTTGTCCTTGTAATATCTTGATCTTTCTTTTATAGGCTGATTTATTTTCTTTCTGTAGGTTTTTGCAGATTACTGCTCAAATGCCTAAGTCTTGGCATTAAACAAATGGTGCTAGCTGAAATTCGGTATTCATGGGAAAAAAAATTATTTCATGTTAGAAGAAAAATCAGGAGTTTTCTAGCGAGGAAAAAATATATTTTGGAAACTCAAACTATAAGTATGTTGTCAGGAAATGTATTTTACTCTGCTGCAGGAGCAGGGTCCCATAGGCAGATTCAGTCCCGGCTATGGTTCACGAGCAGGGGATTTGGGCTACAAAGAGACACCAGAGATTCTATGGCATAGCTGAACCCAGGATTTGGGGAACCTAAAATTGGTTAAATCAGGATGAGAGGCATTTAAATTTGGTAAAGGCTTCAATATGAGGCAAATCACCATGATTGGTTTGTCTACTAGAAATAAAATAAGAACTATGTGACTAGACATTAGTAGTACCAATACTATGCTGTTCTGACAACTTTCACCCATCGGGTTTGTTTCTCTTCAGTGCAAAAAAGTGTGCCGTAATTTTGACCTCCAGTGCATGAAAAAGAATGTATATGTGTACATATACACATATGTGAACACACATTTGAGATATTAAGCTCTGAAGGTCCACGATAGAAGACATAAACATTGATGGGATCATTGAGTCTAAGGATTATTCTGGTTTTTGCTGATGAATAGGCTATTAGGCTTTAATATTGCACTGTTAAACTACACTTTTGCAGAAGAATTACTATATAATGACTATCTTTGCTGTCTGTGTAATATACTGATGGTCTTGACAGATTTTCAGGAGAAATTTGTTAACAGTCCCAGGAGGGGTGTCATGATGATGAATAATGACTGTATCATCCAGTGTTGTCTCTAGAGAGACGTTCCCTACAGAACAGGGTGACTGGGGAAAAATGGCTAATGGCCCAAACTGAACTGACATGCAGACTGAAGGTTTCATATGACAGTATTTCAAGCTAAAGGATATTGATATACATCACCTCTTTTCAGTGTGTTGTTATCCAGATAATTTCCTGACATAGTTTATTCAATAGCCTTTCCCACTTTCCTCTGACCTAATTTCTGGCTACAAATGATGCAACATCCATTCATAACATGTGTGATGGAAGTGTCTGCCTTGTAGACTGTGTCTGAAAGCATATTAAGCAAAAACACAACAATGCCTAGAAGCCATAACCCTGGACATGTCAGGTGGATGATGCTGGAAATACAGCTTCTAGTTTAACTGTCATTTGAGATGCATTGGAAATGAATAGTAAAGCTAATGTTTATGTAAGTAACCTGTGTATTTTTCTGAGAAATCCAGGACAAAACTTTCTATGTATGAAATGAGTCTTATAGCCTTGCAGTTCTTACACTGTCCTAGGTAGACTTTTTGTGCCCAACTCACAAAGATGAAGGACCTGATAGTTTCAGATGGTCTGCAATGGCTGCCCAGGCAGGCAGCTGGATTGGGACTGTGAAGGAGGAAAGAATAAACTTTCTATATTCTAGGAATTAAGTACTTGATATCCACAAAACACACTCACAGACTTAAAGGAAATAAATCAGAATAAAAAAGTGATGTTCTTCCTTACAGGTTTCTAACCTCCCATTTTGCTTCTGTGCCAGGGTGTTTTCTATCAGACCCATCTCATGATTAATTTTCTCACGTGAAATTTTAGTTCAGTAAGAACACACATTCTGCAAACACCAAGTTAAACAGTCAATGCAGAACAAAATCTTTATTGCTCTACTAGAAACTAGCTATGGACAACATGTAAGCCCCAATATAGACAGCAGAAGACTCAATGAATTTGGATTTTGGAGCAGAATTTACCTTACTCAAGGAGATTATTTTTTGGTTAAAATTTTGTTCATGTATTTTGTTACATTTTTAATGACAACTTTTATTAAACTAAGAGTTTTGTCAAGTTTATGAACTTTTCTGAGATCTTTAGTCAAACATTATGTAAAATGTTACTGGAAGTTTTTAATATAATTGAAATAAGACAAGAAGTTGCTTTTTTCTTTTAAAGCCAAAATGAATGTTGTAGATTAGATATATGCTTATTTAAATGTTTGGTTTGGGCAGTCATCACTCTGCCAAGGATTTTAATGTGATCTGGAAAGGCTGGAATCTCTAGAGCTATAATAACATTTGCTTTCTGCTCAGAAGCAGCACAGAGCTGGAACTGGGGAGGAGTAAAACAGGAGATGCCTCTTGATCCAAATAATATCCAGGGGTTTTAATGTAATGTGAAGTACTGTCTGGACACTCTGACCCATTCCATTTGCTCGTGCACTGGATGTGACAGTCCTGTTGGACAACTGGAAAACAGCCCTTAGCTTTGTGGTTGTTCGATGTACCTTCAAGCTGCTCATCTGGTGAACTTGTCAGTCATATTCACCATTGGAAGTACTGGGACTGAAGGACAGGGGGGCAGTGCCGGGATTTCAGTGTCCATTCAGTTTCAGGTGTGGACAGGAACCCTGAGGCATGTGTTCGGATGCATCCTGCACTGCTTCATGCCTTCTCCCTGAGTCCCCATGGCTTTTCACACACTTCTGCCTTTTGCCAGCAGGTGCTCTGCTTGTGCCTGCAGATGCTCCACGGATGTGAGGTGGCAGGAGGGATGTGCTCTTCTACATGCCTTGTGCACATCCTGCAGCAAAGTCCCTCGAGCTTTTGCTTGGAAAACCTCTATACTCAGTGTGACAAACCCCACTTGTCAGACCCCATCAGTTTGGGGAATCCATGTCCATAGGCAGAAGTTATTAGTTTATTTAATCTTAATTTCATGCCTGCAATTCAAGGCAATGACTTTGTGCATGTGTTTACTCACTCATATATGCAGACTCATATTCTTGCACCGTTGAGTCATTGTACATTTAGCTGGAAAAATACGTGTATGTGTAATACACTGTTAACATTTAATCCAACTCCCTATTAAAGTTTCTAATGTTCAGAAAACTGAACAGATTAAAAAAAAAAAAAAGGGCAGCCATCATAAATGGGGTTATTTTGTAAAGTCTCAGGTAAATTAGGTTTCTATAATGTTAGATCTGATGGAGAAAAAACTGTAAAGAGCATAATATTTGCCATGTATCTGTGTTTTCATAAACGACAAACGGAAAGGCTGTGGAGGCTCATGCTGCAGATACAGTTCCACTCTGTTTTACATTGTTAAACAACATGGGCTTAGGTGAGTTGGTGTACCATCATAAATTCAAGCCTTCAAGCAAATTCTGACAAATCATTAACAGAATTTAATTACATTAGGTGGAAGAAACAAAGGTATTTCTTAGGCTAAGAGTCTGCAGAGAGGTGTGGGTTCTACCCCTCCTTGGGCTAGATTGATGGAACGTGCTGACTGCAGCCAGCTTGAAAGAAGTCCTAGAGCTGTTTGTCAATGGGTTTTTTATCCCAGGTCTCTTGCTTGAAAAGTCACTTTTCTTGCTGCTATGTTTTTAACTCCATGGTTGAACTGTGAGTTAACATCGCAAAAGACTGACTATAGTCTCTGGTTCCTGTACAGGTTCTGTTTGCAAAAAGTGTCTTTTGAACTGTTGAACTGCAGAAGAGCAGAGTGAATCTATCCAACATTTGGAAAAAAAAAATGCTATTTTTAGTTTTGTGAACAAACACTTGAAAGCACTCTAGTACAGCTGACAGATGACAAAAATGAAGGGTGAATATTTTCTCATGTAAACAAGTTTACATGCCATGTGAGTGACGACATTGACAGAACCCAAGATTTCTGCTTTCTTAGCCTCATCTTCAGTCTTTCAGGCTACAGATTTCTTCAGACTACCAAGTCCCAGCCATGGAGTTGAGCTCAACCCCCAAGTTAAACTTTTGCACTTGTCCATGCTCTCTGGAGAGAGATGAGTTTGCTCCGTTTCCAGCTTCCCAGGCGTTGGGGTGCTTTCTGTTGGAGTCACACCACTGGTCCTGCTGGCAGCCTGCTGCTTGGCCCATGGGCTCTGCACAGGGCATCTTTTCCCTGCAAAAGGTCAACGAGAGATGAGCCCATCCCTGGGGCATCCTCAGGGGACAACACTGAGTTAACTCCACTTGAGTGTTAACAAGTTGGGAGGGCTGTGCCCATCTCCCGACTTCCTCCTGATGGGAAACTGTCTAGATAACCGTGTTTATCCTTTCACAGAAGGACATTTACCTTACATTTCCTCTGCACCCTAATGACTGTACTTCCTTCATATTCCCTGCTGCTGTGCCCCACAATACTCTATACTCTAATGGCTAGAACAGATCATTGCAATGCTAGTCTTAGTGTTTGTACTTCAGATTAAAGGATGTGGCTTTGACAAGACATCTGCTGAGCAAACCACTTTTTCCTTAATCAGCATGCTCTGCCCTTATCCGCTTAATCTCTTCTAACTCTCATGACAAAAATAATTGAGCCCACAATCTCAGAAGCATAGGCTCTTAGAGGATTATTTATGGCACTGACTAATTTAGGATTTATTTCTTAGAAGGATGCTGGTTCTGGAAATCTAGGCACCCCTAATTTCTCTTCCTTTAAAACTTCTATTACACTGTCAGGAACTTTCTCTTTTTTCCAATTTTTTTTAGCAGTAATTACTCTGTCAGATAAATCAGTAAATGTTTTAGATTAGATATTTTACAGTGGGACCACTTCTATTTGGATTTCATAAAAGTTGTGTCTTTCCTACAACAGGAGTACTTTTGACATCTCTCTTTTACACAAGCATCAATTTTTGCAGCATTTGCAAGGACCTCATGTCAGCTGACTTCATTTCTATGTTTGTTTGGTTGCATTTAGTGGGTTCAAAGGCAATAGGCAAGCTGGAGTTAGGCAGATAGACTGTGTGTATGCTTTGTTTCTCTAGAACCAGGCTAAAAGCCAGTAGTCCCTATTCCACTAAGACTGTACTTATTAGCTACTTCACTCATGGATTTGATTAATCTGATTTTGATTTGGATATGCCTTGCAAAGCTCCTTTGTAAATGGGACTCTGCATCATGCAGGAGTCGCATAACTGAGTGCCAGGTGAATGTGTGAAACCTGACAATCTCTCTGCACCGTGCCCTGCAGGCGGGGGACAGAGTCATGAAGGGAGCATGAACAAGCTTATTCAGGCACCTTTCATTAGTCAGTGTGAGTCTGATGAACTGGATTTGGAGCTGCTTTCTGAGACTGGCTTCACTGCTTAGTCACTATGTGTTGGTGGCAGAGGATGGTGTGAATAAGCCCTAGCACCAGGAATGTGTGTCCTGCTCCACAGGTGACTCAAGACTGACCTCACCAAAGTCATTTGCTCTCTGTTATAGTCTTCCCACACCTGCAAAAGGGAGAAGCGAAGATGAAGCCGCCTTTTCTGGTGCCTGGACACTTAGGATGAGCCCTATGTAAAAGCAGTGTGCGAGTAAACGTTCTTCTCCAATGTCCTGATCAGCCTATCTCTTATGGGAAGTGCAGAAACTTTCTTTCTCCTGGTGATTTTTTTGGAGCTACAGAGCATTTTTAATGACATCACAAAGGCAAGCATATATTCACACCAACAAGCAAAATTAAAGTTAACTTTTTTTGTTTGTCACTGCAGTGAGCAAATATCCACATGCTGTATCAACTTTATCTCTGAGATAAGGAGGAAGTGGCTTTTTTTTTGCCAGTCTGGGGGAGGAGGGTGTAAGTCACAAGGTCAAAAACCGTCAGGAACTGAAATCTCCACCTTTGATACGTATTATCAGTTGTGGAGAGCATGAAGAAACTATGATGGTGTCAGGAACATGGTTACTGTCCTTAACAACATATTTTTGGGGGGATTGTTGGACTACCAGTTGTTTTCAGGCAAGTGCAGCTCCCTGACCTGCTGTGCACACCCACTGAGGCAGAGAAGCTGCTGGGGCAGAACACCCAGCCCACTGGCTCATGGCACTGAGTGTCTCCACAGACCCTTGTTGTGATGCCCTCTGCTTTTCCTTTCTTTTTCTCAGCTGCTTCAATTAAATATATATCACCTCTAGGCAATGTTGCAGTGCTTGAAGCCACCTCTTCCATCTTGACCATGCGAAGGGGAAGTCATGCTGGTCCTGGCATGCTTATCTCCTCTGGCCTTTGTGGTTTACGGTGTAACTTTGTAAAGGTGAATTGATGCTGCAGGCACGCTGTCAGCATTTGGCTTCAGCTGTTTTCCTGGCTCTTAGGCTATCACCTTCCCCAGAGTGGGAAGGAAAATTATGTCCCTTGTCACTTTTCCATATTCTATGGAATAATTATTGCTTGTGAAAGGGAGCAGACAAATAGTCCTCAACTTCTGAAGCACTGTTACCTCTCAAAAATACCCTCATGAAGTGCTCCAAATGAAAAGCTTTTGTCTACATATTTTATGATTTAGCCAGAAGTGCAGTTGTTGTGAAGAGGCTTCATTTATTACTTTGCTTAAGTGTGGGAGTCCTAATTTCTGGTTTAATCTGAAGATTTAAACTCTTCGTGAAAAGGAAATGAAAGTGGGTTCAAGAGCCCTTTGTTTCCTGAACCCCTGGTTCCCACTCAGGAATCTGCTTTCGTGCCACAAACAGATGAAAACTACAAGGATTCATTCAGGAATGTGACATCCATTTAATTGATCCATTCACAATCCCCAAATCAAAGACAGGATTTGTTAGGCTTTGACATATAGATTGAGTATGCTCCTTTTGTTTCTAGATGACGTTTTTCTCCTCTCAAATTTAGCTAAAAATCTAATAGCCCCTCAGTTTGACAGATTCACAAGACTCCTTTGTTCCTTCTTGGTCAACCATTGACTCTTTGTGAAGCCCAACATGGAATCACAGTCTCAACAGATAGTCCCACTATGTTGTGAAGTAAGAAAAACAAAAAGGAATATCATGAATTACTTATAAAGTTCACTGAGATACAGCTACTGACAAGAAGACTAATGGCTAGCTTCTAGGCTTAACTCTTCTAGGCTTTTCTTTCTTTTTTATTTCACAAAAGACTTTCATTACTGAGCCACAATGGTGTAAATGAGCTGACAGTGTGTCCTGTATTCATAAAGTGATGGAAAAGCTATCAAGTAATGTGGGACCTACACATTTTTCACAGCAACATGTTTTATTTTTAAGTTCAGAAATACCAGCTGCTTCAGATAAACAAATGTACAGTCTCCCTTAAACATGAAAGATACTGTCTGCCTCCTTCTCACTGTGCAAGTTACAGCTGCTAAGCCTGTTTTGAATTATTGAAATGAGGGAGAATATCCACCGAGAGCAGGTTAATCAGGTCTTATTCTAATTTTAGTATTAAGAGGGGAAGCACTAACTAGGTTCCTTGGAAAGTGTGGGTGAGATAGAAGGAATTGTGGGCTTAGGTGGCCTTAAGGCATAGCCATGCATTTCCAGATCTGTACTGTGCTAGGGAATGAAGCAATCAGCAGTTCTGAGTAGAGCATAACCAGGTGTCTGAAAGACACTCTTCTTACTGTCTCCTGCTGTCACATGGACACTGCAATGACAAGGACTGTTTCTGCAGTGTCAGGAGCTCCTGCTAGCCATAAACCACCTCAGCCAAAGGACACAACACAAAAAAACCCCTCAATCATTATTCATTTATTTGTTTTAAATTCAACCAGGCACACAAAATCCCCCTGTTTCACTAATACACGTGTATAATTTTCTTGCACATCTTTCAAGATAGCTCAGTCCCCTCAGGCTAAGGCAGCTCTTATGTGGGTTAGGTTAAGCGGCAGACCTATGAGCTATGATGCTGATGAACCCTCTGAAAAACATCCTCCCACTCTGCCAAAGAGCTCTTGGAAAAGGCTTGGGATGTTTCTCACCAGTTTTGTTCTCATCCCGTAACAACTCCAACTTCCCCAGCAAGTTTCTCTCACCTCCCAGGGAGAACATCATGAGCAACCATGTCAAAGCCTTAACAAAGCTGCAGGGGCAGTAAATTTAACTGCTGGTGGTAGGCAATATAAACCCTGTTCTTTTGCAGTTAACACTGGGAAAGCCATTTCCCAATCTTGCTTTCATGTTTTCAAGGCCCTTCCATTTTATCATGCCCAAAGAGCATTGATAAGGAGAAGGTGTGCATCGTGGACTACACTGACTTGCCAGTTGCATTCTGTTATGTACTGGGATACAAGACGCCTGCTCTACACAGATGAGGAGCTGTAGCCATTTCACAGATGCTGCTGATACCCAGGGTTACCATCTCAATTTCTGCTGGCCTCCTGGACAGCAGAGTTGGGGCAGCTCTCAGCCTCCTTCCTATTACCTGTCCCTCTTGCCATCAGTACCGTGTACCAAAATGGTACATTTTCTGGCTGTTACATTTACTGCACTGTAGTGAAGGCTGTTTGCAACAGAGCTATGCCAGAGCTATTATTGTTTAATTAACAGAATATCTTTCAGAAACAGGAGTAATCCTTGCAGGCAGACACCCTGACTTTAAAGGCCACATATATACCACCTGTGTAATTAAGTAGAGGCTTTGCCTAGGGCTAGTTTCAAGTCCTATATCAATATATAATCAGATTTTGTTTGTCTTTAGCTACAGAAAGGGCTCCAAAAGAGTCTTCCCACAGGGAGACATTAAAGACCCCAAAAATTTCACAGTAAAGGTAAGCTGCAAATTCTTTCATTAAGTTAATTGACAGATGAAATAATTTGCCAGGAGAAAAGCAGATTTTTCCATTCCTCAGAGCATTATAGAATGAAACTTTTCATGAATTGGGCAAACTTACCATTATAGCTTTAAAATTATTTAACCTGTCCCCACTTTGCCATCTGATCCTCTAAATTTAATATGGCTTGCAATTAGCTCTACAGGCTTCAGTCAGAGGAGCTTGTTCAAAAGCACTTATCAAAAACTACTCCCTCAGTGCCATTACAGGGAAATGCTTGCTCTGGGTGTAGCTAAGTGGGGCCAAACCACCCACTTGCAGATAAGGAGGGTGAATTTTGTTCTACAGCATGTACTTGTCACATATGCTAAAAATGAAGACAATTTTTGCTGTGTTTGCTTCAGAGGAGATATACGACCTTATCCTGGAACAAGTAAGGTAAGTGGTGTTGATGTGAGGTTTCCTGTTGATGATTGTTGTTTTATGCTGTGTCTGAGGTGACATGAGGATTTGTTTCTCAACATTTGGAAGGACTGAACTCAAACTGAGGTCTACAACACTTTCTCTTCAGATGTTGTCAGAACTAATAAGAAAACATTTCAAAATATATCCGTTTTCTTTACAATCTATGTTAAATTACACATTCTAGGTAAAAGGACCAGCCTGTCATTGTTTTCTGTGAGACTCATGCTGAGGTTCTCTGAGTTGCTGAGCAATAGATAGAGTTTTGCATTTATTTCTATGTGAATTGCATATGCATATAAACCCTCAGATGCAGGCAATTTAGAAGGACATTTGCTGCCTCCGTAATGTATTCAAATTGCTTGTTTTTCCCAGCTATCCAAGTTATAAGCAGTTGTCACAATGTTTGGTTTTGTTTTCTCATTTCTGTGCTTTTTAGCAGTATTGAACCTGATGGAGAGACAGATTTGTTTTCTTTTTTTTAACGATTATTGTCTTTGCTGATGACTTTCCCCAGTAAAATGTAAGACAATTGATTAATGTTGTCAGTCGTAATTTGTGTTATTTTGTAAACCTTGCAACTATTTCTGTGTTGCTTATATGTTAGGGTGCAGACTGTAAGCCTGATTCTAGGAAAAAAAGCTTAAGTGGAGTATGTGTTATTGTGAGGATAGACTGGAAATTAAAAAGCTGTAATAGTCCAGTGGTACTTTCCTTCTGCCTCTATTATCAAGTTAATAGCTGGCAAATCACAGATTCCTCCTTCTTCCACAAGCTTTCTTGTGAATACTTTTTTTTTTTTTCCCAAATCACGTCAAGCCATGGAGTCCCTCTCAAAGTTGTCATAGTAATAAACAAACTGCTCTTTGAACATTTTTCCTACAGCCTAATCTGAAACAGACAGATCAGACAGAAGTAAAATATTTTGCCTAAAAAAAATATGAGAGGAGAATATTGCCTGCAATGGTAGCAAATAAACAAATATCCATATGGATGATACAGTTAATACAAATTCACAGGATCACAGAATATGCTGAGTTGGAAGTGGCCCACAAGGATCATCGAGTCCAACTCCTGGCCATTCACAGGACCACCCCAAGAGCCACACTGTGTACCTGAGTTACTCTAAACAGTTCTCTATTATTAATATATTTGTATTACTTTCTCTCACAGTTCTCATCATTAACCTTTTGACTTTAATCTTGTGTAAAATACTTTGCCACCTGAATGCTGAGCAATTCTTCCTTGACAACATAATGTGAAGTTAGTTCTTTACATATCTAACCCAATATATACAAATATAATAGCATATGGCATATCATTATATGCTGGCTGTTATTCCACTGAATGAAAAGGCTCTTTTGGGCAGAGATGTATCACAATTGGTTTGTCCTATTTCCAAATCCTAGTATGGTGACACTAAATAATAGTGAATCTGCTTGGTGTAGGTCATAGGGCAGATCCCCTATGGTGCATTAGGAGGTGCCAGGGCTGTAAAACTATGCCTAGATTAGGATATTAAAAGCATCAAGCATCTATTTGCTGGTAAAGAGACTAACAGGCATGATATAGCCTGCCCATATAGACAGTCTTAGCCTATAAAACAATGTGACTGGGCACATTGTTTTATAGGCTGGGAATGGTCCTTGAGGAGTTCAAACTCTGTAGGTGTCCTCAGGGTGGCCTGGGAGAATGCTGGCTCATATGGCCAAGAGCCAAGCAGATCATGTGAACAGTTTACCAACAAAGAATTTACCATTTTCCCAGTCATACTCCCTGGCACTGTTTAATGCAGAACTACATGTTTAGCATGATCTTTGTGCTGGTTTCATATTGGTTCCTCTGCTCAGTTGTAGACTTATTTCACCACATCCCAAATTCATCGTCTGACCCATTTATGACTTGAAGGATTAAAGATGCCAGTTTTCCAAATAGGCTTCCCCATATGGAGGGGACTGGTCAGAGGGGATCCAAAGCTGAACACCAAGAGGTCTGGGCATACTTTGTCATTCAAACAGACCAGGAAATACCAGGATACTGAAAGACCACTTGTAGTATACATAGGCAGCAAACAATGCTATAGCATCCTCTAATTGCACAGTTTGGAAATACAGTGTACAGAAAACTGTAAAGGAAATAATGAAGTAGATCAGAAACTGGGACTGTATAGGACAGACACTCTTCTGTTGCCTTCATGGTTTGACTGCTTTCGATCCTGACTTCAGCTGTTTGTTTCTTGGTTTAATTTTTTTTTTCACTGTTTGGTTGAATTTTTTTGTTTTTCATTCCTTGTAACAGGTTTACAATCCCACACCAGTTTCATCAACAACTCCAGGGTAGCTATCTGTGATACCCAGAAGTGTACGAAGGACTTTTTTCGTAAGCAGTATTTAATGGAGGTTAAATAAACAAATCTACAAAATTGTGATTTTCTTCTGACAAATGGAAATAACACAGAGAGGAATGAATTTCAGTGGCCTTTAGTTTTGCTGATTCCAAGCAGATTAAATTAAACACTCATTCTTCTTCACAAAACAGAATTAAAAAACTCTACCGAGGCAGTTTGTATCATTACTGTGCATATGGAATTGCATTTTGGAATTAAAGACTACAATCTAAGATGATCAACAACAACAAGAAATCATAATCGTAAGTCCCACGGCATTTTTCTATGGTTGTACTTTTTTGTTTATGACAGATAGTATATTATATGCTGTTTGGATTTGGTACTTTAAAAATACCTTCTAATTATACTCCAGAAGTTTAATTGTTGTTAAGTAACTCTAGTACTATATTGCTGGATGTGAACAGAACCTAATGAAACTGAGCAATGTACTGACAATGAAAAATAACTATGCTTCTGGCCAGAAAAAAAATCTAACATGTTTTAGAGGGAAAACAAAACCTCGGAGGGGAAAGGCAGCTAGTTGCCATCAGCAAATAAATGGCAGGAAGTCATACTTCACATGGAGCTAGAATAACACAAATGACACAGTGAAGCACAAGCTAATAACTGCAGCCATTTTGCTGGGGGCAAGAAATTGAGAGACATGGGAAGCAGTTTTATGAGTGCCAAAAATACATCATTATTGGCTATTTGATGGGACATGTCAAAAAGCCACAGTCAGCTAAAAAATTACGACACATTTGAATAGACGTGTTTGTAACAGCTCGACAATATTCTACAGATGGAGAGCTAATGCCCAGGAATGACATCTGCAGGGAAGACATTAAGGTATTTACACTCCACTTTAGCTCTGTTGTATCAATAAACTGTGAGCAACTCACCAAGTCCCAGTGAGACAATATGACACACTATATGGGCTGTGCAGATTGCTGGGTAATCTCCTTCTATTACAAATCCATAATGGCCACTACTGAATGCAAGGATTGCAAAGGAGACACAAATTCTTACAGTCTCATAATACCTTCATTCACTGCACTAGGCTGTATTGTGTGTTGACTTCCATGACAGCTTGCAGATAATAACTGTAGAGGAAAAATAGCTATGAATATGATGTTATCCCATGTAGGTGTTCTTAGCACTGAGAATAGGAAATAAAACTTTCTTTTTGCATATCACTATTCTTATTCTTTTTACAAAACAGAAATATAGCCCATACTTGTTTTATACAATTTTAACTTTTACAATACAATTTTTAATTTTAGTCCCTTGTCTGGTACTACTTTAAAATTAGTCTCGCTTGGCTTCGGCTATATACTGCTTATTTTACTTCTGTGATTTGCCTCATTGCCTTTGCAGCAATGGCAGTAACTCACAAAAATAATATCCATAGCTATACCTAGGAACAGTTGGATTGGCCTGCTGTTGACCAGGCCACAATGCTGGTATTGCACTGTGTATGCTCCAGTGGGATGATTTTTGTGTAGGCAGAACCAATGCTGTCTTGGACTGTGGTACTCAGGTGGTGAAGAGTTGGTGTCCTTTACTTCTGACAGACTGAGCTGGCAGGGAGCCATAGGTGGGGTATTTTTTCATGGTGGGAAACATTTTCTTCTTAGGGTTATTTGGCTTATCTAAGTTTTCACTAAGAAAATTGCATACAGGTTTAAGCAAATAAACCTTTGGCAATGTCTTTCATATCTTTTGGCTTCCTTCTGAGAAACAACACAGTTCTCTCTAGAGGCTGAAGTTCTGCACTGGGAACTTTAGTTTGTGCAGGATGCTGGTGCCACATGACTCAGAGGGGTAAGGAGAGGTGCAGGGACCAGGTGTCCTTGGAGCCATTGGGATGGTACAGATTCCCATCAGCCTCATCTTCTTTCAGCAGTGTAACAAAACACTTCTAACAGTGAGTCAAACATTACTGATATTTCATATTGATTACCAAGTGAAAAGGTCAGTATGAATTGTGCCTGGAACACTTGAATGCCACCCTTGAGTTGGATGAGGAGGGAAGCGATGGGCCTGTATTTTGATCCGCAGCCCACTCCTTCCAAGTGCCATTAAAAAGGAAGTGAAATGGAGGATATATGGTTTATAGAAAAGAGCATGGCTGTTTTGTCACTTTCTTCCTCGCAAATACATATTGTTTTGCACATGCAGGGCAATCTTATTTTAAAGTATAATGGCAGCAGAACACCAGGTTTCTCAAACCAAGTGACCAACTTTAGGAAGAAAACTAAAATGTCATCCTCTACTTCATCAGCCATGTGTTCTGTTTTAGTCCATAAACTAATACAGTATAAGGCATGGAAATATCCACCTCTAAAAATTAATTAAGTCAAGACCTTCTAACAATGATTTGTCTTAAAACAGGGTCCTACAACCTGCACTAACTCTGCAATTGACAATAACAGGCCCTTAAAATAACTTTGCAGAGCAACTTTTGACATCCTTCACTGTAGTATTTTGCCAACCTCAGAAGTCACCAATATTGGGTCTTAAAACAGAGCTTCATGTGTACAAAAATGAGCAAATATGTATGAGAATGTCATACAGTTTTTTATGCAAAAATGATACCTTTTGAAAGGTTTTGATGAAAAACATTATTGGCTCAATGTTTGCTACTAGTTTTCATAGTGGCAAAATAAAAATTTGGATTAGAAATTATTTTTAGAAATGAAAATTGCTACCACTGGGCATAATTCTAAAGAGGGGATGGAGATATTATAATCTGACAGTATTAACTAAATTGTATTTTGTCTGTTTCATTCTGTTTTGCCTTAGAAAAATTGCTAAAACCCTTAATGAAAGTATGTCCAAAAAACTATAATAAAAAAGGGAAGGTCTGTTCTGGTATTGTCTGGTTGTCTTTTTTAAGGCACAGGAGAGTAAAGTAATGCAGAACTGGACTTTTTCATCACTCAAATCAGCAAAAATGAAACATTTTGACATTAATATTAATCATTTCAAAGAGGAAGAGGCTGTCTTATAATCTGTTTGCATTATTGAGCTTGGTTTTCAGATTTCGGGTTTTTTTAACTTCGGTTATTCTTTTCTCCTAAAACAAGACAAAGAGCATATGTTCAGTCTACCTATTATTCTCAAGCCAGCAACATTCAATTTGGAACCAAAATGACCTTACACACAAGCAGTGTGTGCTAAAAGTCTGAAATGCTAAGCAGCTGAGCTTTTATTAGTCTCATCTTCATCAAGTATACTTGGATAAATTTGTACAGTCAGTGTTTTGTTTTCAGTTGTCTGGAACATTTTTTGCTGAGCTTATTTGGCTAAGTTTCAAGCCAAAACTGTGTTCGCAGCAACTCTTCACTCTTCTGTTCAGCATCTAAGTTCTATATGCGTGGTATAACACCCCTTATACAGCTACAGGTAGGAGCAGTGTGTACGAGGTGATGTGATAATTTTGTGCCATTGGGGCACATTTCACCCATGGACTTCAGAGTTTTAACTCTCCCAGTGGTTGGCAATTAGATGCAGAAATATATTTATTTTATTTACATAGAACTACCAGTCGTGGGGTCAGGACCCCAGACTTTGGTACCTGCCACCTTTGGCGGTGTTGGATTTAAACCAGTAGAGAATAAGCAGGTGATAAAATGCGAAATTGTGAATGTTCTCTCTCTCCCTTGAGATTCACATATAACTTGTAATTGTAACATGGAGAAGGAAGCTTTCCAGAAGAGATACAGCCTAAGATATTGGTTTATGAAAATGTCACATGTCAAAATCACCTAAGGTAAGGCAAGGGATTGCATTATGAATGCTTCTAGATGTAATGTCTAAATTAGAAAATGGAGAATCTTATATCTTGGAAGTTTGATTTTGAGGATTTTTGGACTTGGACTGTTCTAGAATGTTGGGCCACCTTGGGCTCTCTTTTCACGAACATGTGTTCCCAGGTGTGCCTGTATGTACAAAGTTGCCATTTTGCATTTCTAAAAAGTGAAATTAAGGACAGTATTACCTACCCTAGGAGCTCAAAAGGTAGACACACACACATAAATAAATAAAAATAATAGTGTCTTACTTTTAAGACTTTGGCAAAATTAAGAAGTTTATCCGCTTGAGTTTTCTAGGATTACATTTTTAACTCTTTGCCACAAGTTTTAAAATTCAACCAGTGCAGATTAAAGCATCTGTCAGAGTTAGTGTCCATCATGGGTTGAATTTAAATGGAGCACAGTGAATAAATGGCAGAGAGAACTGAGCCAAATAACTAGAGATCACCTATGTAATGGGCATGTTTAAAGAGAGACAATGATGAAGATGCTGGGCTTTTTTTCTACAAATGTTAAAATTTTCTGAGTATATTAATTTCTTCTACCTGTTACCCACACACACGACTCAGAGGTAGATTTGAGATATTTTCATTGATACTAGTGATAATTTTCACTTTTTTTGTCTGTTGGCTGACAGGAATTTTAATTCAAAGTCAACCTCTTTGCTGAGTTGACATTAAGGATTTATGTTTAGGAGCTCTCACTTTTTAAGTTTCTAGGGCTCAGATTCCAGCTGTGTTGAAATTAGAGATGTGATCCCTTGACATAACCATACCTATGCTGTTAGAAAAGATGGTGCCTACTGGTGGTTTTCAGATGAATGACAGAGTTCTTTAGAACTAAGCTATTTTCTGACTTCCTTCTTTTTACATATTAATGTGAAAGACGTGCCAAGGTCACATGAAGACACATTTACATTAGATATGTAATGATTTGAAACGTGGACCAAACCATACAATTTATACTCCAGCTTTGCTATTAGGCCTAAATATGAGTAGCCTAAAAACTTTCTGTAAAGTGGTTCTGCTGTTTTATTTTCCCTCAGGAGTGCTGTGAAAATGAACACAAGCAGGAAACAGTTACAATTAATTTTAAACTTCTAAAGGTAAACTAAGTAAAAGCTAAACTTGTAAAGACTAAACTTCTGAGTACTATTTACTTGAGCTACCACTTTCTTCATTCAGATGTAGATCTGAGGCAATATAGCTTAACAAACGTAACAATGACATGAAAAACATAGAAATATGTATGGAACCAATTTTTAACAATCAACTGCCAAATCTAAGTCTTCTCTGTTGGTGGACAGTAAAGAACTGATTGTTTTTGGTTTTTTTTTTCAATAAGGGAGCATTCAGAGTGCTGATGCTTTGAATGAATTCCAGCATGAGTAATTACATCCTACCATATCTAAACATCAATTAGATGTGGTCTTTTTTTTTTTTTTTATTCGTTTCCTGTTCCACATTGCTGGATAATGTTGCAGTGCCCTTCTGAACAGTAGCCACATTCACCCTCATGTTGGCAACTTTTTTTGTGGCAGACAAAGTGACATCTTTGTCTCAATGATGATTCTCTGAATGCTTCCACTCACAGTGGTTTTACTCTGACAGCTTCAGTGGTGTTGCCCTGGCTTACAGCAGCATAAGTGTGTATGGATTATGACACAGTAAGAACTATATAAATATCAAATGGTTAATAATATTTTATACTGCAGGAAGTTAATGGGCATAAAGCTGAATCCTGTGAGGCAGAGATTTAAGTACAGGAACAATATAAAATTTGCTACTCAATAGTAAAAAAAAACCCCTATCTTAGAATTAGCATTTAGCCTCTTGGGTTTTTTCATCAAGTTCATCAGGATGAATAGTGAATATGGACTTTCCACTCCAACTAATTTACAGAACATTAGGCCCCTGATATTTATACTGTGTGCAGTGCTGTGGTATTGGAGTTATAGTCAATAGTTTACCAAGTGCTATTCAATTATTGTTTTCACTAGACACTATGCCAAATTTCTTTGAGGGCAAAATATAAGATTCAATGACCAAAAAGACTTTATTTATTTATGAAAAACATGGTTGAGAGCTCACACATGGTGAGAAAATCAAATTATTGCCCTTTTCTTGCAAGCCCCCTTTGGCAACTCAGCAGAGTACAGTGCAAGTGGGTTGGAGGAGGACTATTTCACTTTGATTTTTATGGTTTTCAGATACTGAGTCCTCTAAACTCCAGGCCAAATAAAAATACGAGGTAACCTTGCAATATCCTGCCTTTTATTTTCCAGGATGTAGGGCCTGATACCACAGTGCAGAAAAAAATAAAGATGTTCCAGATGACACTAAAGGAACCTGGATGTGATACTTAAAAGTGTCTCACAGTCTTGCTTTATCTGGACTTTGATCCTTCATGGTCCCTTTTGTGTATGGATTACAGATTTTGGTTCTGCTGACAGGTATCTGCTTAGCATCTCTCAGATGGTGTATCTATAGTATGGGGCTGATCTCAACACCCATAACACAAGCAGAACATTCCTTAGTTAAGGTGAGACTGGCCTCATCTTTCAAAATTAAATTGGATGTGATATTTTTGCAGGCATTTGGTCTCTCCTAGTTGCAGAGACTAATGAAGGTGATCTGCAGTGGAATATTAGGACCTCATTTTATAAAATAACAACTTTGAAGCTTTATGCTTGTAAAATCAGAGAAAGGGTCACTGGCCTACCATCTCTGTAGAAATGGAAGGTTTCTTAGCTTGAACATCACCTAACGTTCCTGAAAGATAGAATCAGATCCAATAAGGAACTAAGGTTACAGCTGGAAGCTGAGCTGTTTGTCAGCCAATAAGACAGGCCTTGATCTTTTTGCTCAGTAATCTTTTAATGGGCAAAAGAAATGTTATTTCTTTTCCTGTCAGGCAGGTTGCATCCAGGGAATAGTTACTGGGTGACCTTGACTTGCATGAAACAAAGCTTCAAACAGAGTTAAACTGGTTGCTAGTGAGCCTGGCTGGTCATTTGACAATACTCTTGTATTGCTTTGGGATACCCAAAGTCCCCAGGCACAGATTTTTTCTGCACTCTAATTGCAAATGCCTATATAAGGTGACAATCTGAGAGATTTACAACTAATTGCAATGACTAAAGTGTTAATTTTGAAATAAGTCACTAACATATACCATTTTCATGTTGTTATCTAGTAACCAAGATAAATCTGTGAACAAGAACTTCAGTGCACATCAGTCTTGTTGACTAAAGATCATGTATTAAGAGTTCGCTGTTACGTGAAGAAAATTACTTATTAGAATAATGGTTTTAAAGTTGCATACAGGGCTGGCATCCTTTTGATTAACATATCTGTTTCATATAAACTAAAACAGCATTTCATATTATGGAATCAGGGCTAGGTGCACTAATGGGCACAATTTGTACCTGCAATCCATAGAGGCCCTTAATTTTGGTCACCAACAAAAGACGTGCATGGCAGCTGTGGATGAATACTTGTACACAGCCCATACATGTATACTATTTCTGCTCACCTAATTCACACATGGGCATGTTTGAAAACAAACGTATATATCATTTTCCTTCTTTTAGCAGACTTTCATTCAAATGCACCATAGCCCAATTCCACTGGAAGACAAATCAGTATTCAAGTTGTCAACAAAGAAGACTGATGTTGGTCATAAGTAGCTATTATCTGACAGTCTTGATGTGGACTTGAATTAAGACACTGCTGTGATCAATGCTACTTAACTCTACCCTTACCTGATGGCTCACCTACACATGGTAGAATGGAGACCAAATTATGCTGGAAAGTACTCATAAATGTGGTTGCTACCTATGATGTTACGCTGATAAACAAAGGGTCAGCTCTGAACGACACATTATTTACATGGACTGAAGTACAGCACCCAGTCCAGCTGTAACAGTGCAGTGATGATTGTGCCAGAGCTTGAAACTGCACGTAGTGCACAGGTCTAGGAAAGAGCTTAGCTGTGTAATACACCTCCTAACATTATCTCCCACCCCAGTACATCTAGTTGGTTAATGGGATACTGACATTTTATTAGATTGTTGTGTATCACCACTGCACAAGCACCCTCTGAGATTTTGTATCCCTATTTCTAGGCTTATTGTTTTCTTACAAGTGACTACTATTGAAAGCAGGTTGTGCTGTATTGCAGCTGGCCAACTAATAAATTCCCATGGCACATGAAGATCTGTGCTTATACTTCTCGAGTATTTTTCATACTAGAACGAAATAAAAGTCTTTGAAATAGACAAGAGACACATGCACATGGTCTAGGGTGGCCAGAAGTGGGGGATTCCCATAGGGTTGTTGTACCTGCTTTGCCTTACATGGAGCAGAATCCCAGACTCCAGGTGAGTGTCCTTACTGCCACAATATACCACCTTATAGACTACCTTAACTCTGGTTATAATGCAGAGTTCATTTCTTCTCTGTCTTTTTCTCTGGACTGGACAGCAGTGCCCTTCAAGAGGCTATTACATATTGCTATGATACAGCTAGCCAGCACAGCGGGAGGATGTTACACTCCATCTTCTACCACTCAAATAAGCAAAAAATGAGCCTGTGAATGTCCTGCTTCTAAAACTGCTTTATTTAGGTTCTAGTGTGAAATGGAGTATCAAATATGACCATCATGACATGAATGAATGAATTGGAATTCTCTTTGTCTGTCTACTTAGCAACTCCATTAAGTGCTGTCTTTCTTAATTACTTTTTTATCAGATTTTGCTTCTATGGCTAAGCATGTCAGATGCCTGGAACCATTGCAGTTTTCAGTGAGAACTGTTAACATGACTCAATCCCTTGTAAATGCACACATGCACTCAGCAAATTTGATAAGCCCTGAGATGAATTTAGATGCACAAAGATGGTGAAGCAATCTAATCCTTCCTACAGAAGATAATGTTTAAACAAATTTACTTCATTCAATGAAACACCTGGGCAAGTTTATTTAATATAGTCTTTGCATTTAATTATCCCTGCTGAAGGGGCACTTGCCATATTTCAAAATATGATTCTTTTCTTTGGTATTAATTATTTTAAGGCCCTCAAAGGAAACCTGGAGAAAAATAAAGAAAAAAAAAAAAAGGAGGCTCTTAATTAACCTGAGCCACCAGAAATCATCTTTTTTGGAATAGGGAAGCTGGGATATGGGATTGAAAATAAACAGTACTTTAAAAATGAGACTCTTTACATGAATAATGAGGAATAGCTGTTAAAACCTGGAAAGAATTCTGTATGAACAAATTGTTGCTAGGCATTAATATCAGAAAGGCACACTTTCACATAAAGCATCTTATGAATAAAATACAGAAATAGAAAAAAATAATTCTATGAAGAGCTCAGTGTGGTCAAAATTATTGGCAGAAGTCAAGGAAGTGCAAAATTATCATGTATCCAGAGGACAATACAGCCCAGAGTCAGCATCTTCTTTTCTTTCTTCCTTTTGCTCTTGTGGGGGTGGCATAAAGAAAGCTATTCCTTTTGGGAAGAATTTATTCTGCAATATATTTCTGGCAAGTAGTTTTACCACAAGTATTCTCACTGCACAATCCTATTAACCTGTCACTTGCAAGAGGGAGTACTGTATGCAAAAACAGGAGATGCTGTTCTCCCCACCCCAACTGAAACTGCAATAAGAATGGGACTTGGATGTTGTTACTCTAGATAGCAAATAAACACACTATGGAAACTTGTGCACAAGTAATGAGATCACTGCTTTTTTTGCAGCATTAGTACTACATGAAAGAATATTTGCAATATGGGTTTGCACAGGATGAATGTAATTGTATGTATGTATCAGCTAAAAGGTGCTTTGTTGGCCTAGGCACGAGAAAGAGAGCAATTGTGTGTGTTTGAGGCTATTTAGTGTTGCACTTGTAGGCTACTCTCGTTTTAATCATTTAATGGTACCATGCCACTTGAAAGTCTAACTGTAGTCTTGCAAAGATCACATTACTTGTGCCTTATCCTTTGCAAGAAGGCAGACAGCACCTCATGCTATCACTTAACGGGTTTGCCTTGTATTCTACTCCCTCTATGAACTGTATGTTCCACACTTTCTAGGTAAGAAAAGGGATTGAAACCAGTTTTACAACAGAAGGATCTTTGCTATTTATTCTATCAATTACAAGGCAATTGCATAAATTTTGATTTCCAGTCAAAGTGAGTATAGTTACCAAATCATACTACCACTTCATCTAGAAAACAAATTAAGCTGTTTTATGCCACTTGCAAAAGTAATTCAAAGTCAGCTCTCACTGTTGAAAACAGACTTGCTTTTCCCTTTTATTTTTTCAAAAGGCATGAGGTTTATTTCACTTTTCTGTGGACACTTTGTATTGGTGCTTATAATCTCCCCTTTTCACTATTGGGCTCCATCTTGGTGCTGAAAGTGTGTGCTTTCTCTGGGAAGCTTTTAAAATTATAGGAAATGCTTGGGAAAGATGGGAAATAATGAGAGAAAAAATGTTTCCTGATCATCTATGTTTGTGTTCTTTGCAATTAAAAATATTTTCATGATCAAACTGAAATATATAGCTATTTTTTTTTGTCACAGAATTGTATCTAAGCCCTATCCAGAGACAGCACAGCAAGGAGCAAGTCCAGAGGAGGGGAATGAATATGCTCAGAGGGCTGAGGTACCTCTTCTGTGAAGCCAAACTGAGAGAGCTGGAGCTGTTTATCCTGGAGAAGAGAATGGTCTGGGATGAACTTAGGGCACTTTACAGTAGCTAAAGGGCCCTCAAAAGAGCTGGATAGGGACTTATGACAATGGCATGGAGTGACAGGATATGGGGGAATGTCTTCAAACTGAAAAAGAGTACATTTAGGTAAGATATAAGGAAGAAATTATTCACTGTGAGGATGATGAGGCACTGGCACAGTTTGCTCAGAGAAGCTGTGGGTGTTGCATCCTTGGAAGTGTTCAAGGCTAGGTTGATTGGGGATGTGAACAACCTGGTCACGTGGAAGGTGTCCTTGCTCATGGCAGAGGGTTGGAACTAGATAATTTTAAGGTGTCTGCCAACCCAAGCCATTCTATGATTCTATGAAACCCAAATTCCTCTCATCTGCAAGGTGACAGTGAGTTCAGTATGTCACTCTTCTCTCTCAAATCACCCTTCGAATATTGTGCCATGATATTCACACATAGCACCTTTAGAGGTGAGAGTGGATAGAAATCGGAGAGCCTGTAAGGTCTCAAAGGGGTTGGAGGTCAGAGCTGTGCTGTCCTGGGAGAGGGTGGGAGGGCCAGCCAGGTGCTAAGGTGGGCTTCTTGCCTGATGTATGGTGTGAGTACCTGGTGGCTGGTCCTCTGCTGGCAGAGGCCTCTGCACCTGCAGACAGAATCAGTCAGGTTGGAAAAGACCTCTGAGACCATTGAGTCCAACCTATGATCAAACACCACCATGTCAACTAGATCATGGCACTAAGTGCCACGTCCAGTCTTTCCTTGAACACCTCCCCACCTCTCTGCCAGCCCATTCCAATGTCTAATAACCCTTTTTGTGAAGAAATACTTCCCAACGCCCAACCTAAACCTCCCATGGTGCAGCTCAAGACAGTGTCCTCTCGTCCCGTCCCTGGTTGCCTGGGAGAACAGTCCGTCTCCACCTGGCTACAGCCAGGTTGTAGAGAGAGTTAAGGTCCTCCCTGAGCTTTCTCTTCTCCAGGGCCTGCTTCCTGCGTGCACTCCCGGCCCTGCCCGCACGGTGCCCCGCTGCGGACACGGACACCCGGGGGGGCTCCCACCCGCCCTGTCACGGCGCGGGGGGCGGGGGGAGGCCGGCGCTGAGGAGGAGGAGGAGTGGGAACGAACGGAGAGGGTAAAAGCGAGGGAGGCGTGAGGGGCAGAGAGAGGAACGAGCGGAGAGTTGGCGGCCGAGGGGCCGGGAGCGGAGCGGGACGAGCTGCCCGAGCTGGCCGCCCGCCCGGGCCATGTCGCGGCGGGACGGCTGCGGGACGGGGCTGCCCCGCCCGCTGCTCTGGCTGGCGCTGTGCGCGCTGTGCCCGCTGTGCCGCGGGGCCGCCCTGCCCTCAGGGCCCGGCCCGGCCGCCTGCAGCCCCCGCTGCCGGCACGGCGGGCTCTGCCTCGGCAACGGCACCTGCCTCTGCTCCAAGGGCTACGAGGGCGAGCGCTGCCAGCACGGTACCGGTGCCCGGGGCGGCACGGCGGGGGCGGGACGCGCTGGGGGCCCTGGGGACGCGTCTGAGTGCCAGCAGGGCTGGGCACAGGTACCTGTGTTCGCTCTCTCTCGTGACAGCCTTCCTGCGAGTAATCCCTACGGGAAGGACTGAGGAGCTCGGGTTTGGATCTGGTGTAAGAGGTGGGTGGTTGGGTGCTGGGGAGGGCGTGAATGAGGTGCAGTGGAAGAAGAGGGTAAAGACACGGGGTTTTTGGTGAGGTGAGGCAGTGATAGCAGACTGATAGAGCACAGCCAAGAGCCGGCATGAAGAGCTCACCTAGGTAAGTAGACCCCGCCGTGGGTCAGGAGATCGTGTTTTACCACCTGGACGTTGGGTAAAGGTCCACGTACTGTGCTGGCTCCCTTCTGCTGCTTTAGTTGTGCATGCTTAAATACTTACCTGGACGTATTTAAGGAATCACAGAATCTCGATGGGCCATGTGGTCCAATGTCCCTACTCAAGAAGGAGCATCCTAGAGCACGTGGCACAGGATTGCATCCAGACAGTTCTTGAATGCTTTTAGAGGCCTGACTCTAAGTTTCTAAGCTTCAGCAACATTAAACTGGTATTTCTAGGTGCAATTAGTCAGGATAGTACTAACAAAAAGATCAAGAAAGTGAGTAGAAAGGAGGTTATGTTCTGGATTTCTTTTTATTTGGAATATGTTGTGCTTTTAAAGGTACTGGAGTTTACTTCCTAGATGTTACCTGACCCACAGAGTCACTTGTACATCCCATTTCCATGGTAGGAGGTGTGAAGCCTACGTGAACTGAAAGTCTCTGCTTGTTGGTTTCCAAGGGGAGACAAAGTATTTTTGAAAATGTCACCAAATATGCAAAAACAAGCATTGTGAAGAAGAGCTTTAGTTTAAAGCCTGTTTAAAGTAACATGTCCAATTTAGAAATCCTTTCTTTTAAAGTTTAACTGCAGAGCTTGTGGCTGTTAATTGCTAAAAAATCACTCAATGTCAGGAGTTCCTTCACTTCACATCCTGTCCATGTGTGAAGAGGTGATATAATTTGCACAATATTTGTTCTAATTTTCAAATTGCTTCATTTAAAATGTGATTGATTTTTTTTTTTTTTTGAATTCTGAGATGAGATGCTGAAAATTTCATTCAATGCTGTAATCATTCATGGAACATGGTTTCATTTGGAGACTGTGGCTACCAAGTGGTGACAAACGATGTGTAGCCAATGTGTTGTGTAGTGGAGATTAAAAACTGTGCTGTATGAACTGTTCCATACAACTGTTGGATCCTAGACATTTTTGGGTTTTGCGGAGAGGTGAAAGACTGTTGGAAATGGAGATCCATTTTTGAACTAGACAGGTGAACTGTCTGGAATTGTTAGGGGAACCACTGAATCCTTGTTCTCATAAGGTTATCAATGTAGAAAAAAATGGATAAATGAAGCTTCAGCCCTTGTTCTGTCAACTGATAACTCTGAAATGACACAGAAATAATTTTTTTCTTAATTTGAGAGCTCTTGTATGGAATTTCCAATGAACTGAGAGCATCTGGTAAAACAGTTAAGGAGAACTGAGCACTGGCTTTTTCTTTCATTCATGTTTCTGTCCTTTATTTGCCTGCAGATACTCATTCTGCAGGTACTACTGTGAAAAATCCTCCATTCTTCACTTGGGTTGCTTCAGGTGCTATATGAAAACAAAATCAGTGTGGTGTTACTCACTACTCATATTTTTTGCCTTTTCTTCCTTCTGTTACAGACTTTTCAGCCATCCAGTCAAAGGATAAAGCAATGTGATGTAGAGAACTGCAGTTAACTCAGATGAAACTCTCAGAAACACATGAGTTTCTAAAATCTGTGTGTGAATAAACAAATGTTTTCTCAGACACCAGGGCTGATTCAGGAACAATTATGAGTAGCAAAGAGGTCTATGTGATAGGTCATTTATTTGCAATCTGGCTGGACTTATCCAGAATTTTGCAAAATCAAAATATTTGTGCCTTATCCAATCTGTCCAAGCTGTCAGCAGTGAAAAGGTTGCAGGATCTGTGATGGTCATAGATGCTTTTCTCACAGCAGATAATTGCAATTATGAGAAAAGATATGTGTATCTCAGGTGGTTTCTAAACTAAACACTGTTTCAGAAACACGTTTCAGAATGGTCCTTGAGAGGCCAGCTGAGGGGAAAAAAAAAAAAAAAGAGGGTGGGGGAGAAAGAAGTGCTGACTTACTTCTGGAGACTTTTTAGAGAAGACGTGTAAGGAACTGAGCATGTAATTTTTCTGGAGAGGTACACAAGCAACTCAGGTATGTAGTAATCCAGTAAAGAGGAAAAAGTTAGATATCTCATCTTGAGAATCAGAAGATGCCACTGAAGTTGTAGCATTTTTTTATTAAATCATTTCTTTTTATAATGTATTTTTTCACTTGTCATTTATTGACTTCAGTTATAAAAAGATTTTTCTGGCAGTCCAGCTGTGTTCCTTCATTCCTTTTTAATATGGCTCTTTCTTCTGCCTGTTCTGTCTAGGGTCCAAAAAATTCCTTAGTTTTGAGTGTTTAAAAGCTTAATAGAGTGGAGTGCTCTCTGTGCAGGGAAGTTATTTCACCTCATCAGCAATGTAAGATGACATGGCAAATATATCTTAGGAAATATGAAGACAACTAATGCAAATATACTAATGTGCAAATTTCTTATGAATTTAAGTAATAACTTCAGTAATCTTCACCAATATTTATCCAAGCTTTCTTTATTGTCTGTCTTACAGCTACATGTTATCCAAAATGCAAAAATGGTGGGGAGTGCCTCCGACCTGGAAAATGCAGATGCCCACCTGGGTATGGAGGTCGATACTGTCATAAAGGTGAGTAAGACCTAATAAAGTGGTAGCTTTGAAAGACAAGGAGTTTGAAAACAGACTGAATTAATTTGGGACTCCTCAGGTGCTGGATCTAATACACTTTGAAATAATGACCTTAATTCTGTAAACCTCTGACCTTACTGTCAAGACATGTATGGCCCAGAGGATCTGCGTGCTTGCAGGAGGAGGGGATGGAGTACATCTACTGAAATGTGTTGTGAGAATCTGAGCAATTTTTTTCGCTTGGAAAATACCACATTGATATGTTACATAAATATTCTATTTAGCTCTATAACAGATCCTTTCTAAATAATTTAATGAGATGACTTGTGTAGATCCATATTTCTGCATTAAGTAGTTGAAATTTTTGTGTAGTATCTGCAAGGTTGTAATATTGAGGGCAAGTCACTAAAGATACATGGGGCAATGTATTGTTGAGAGGTAATAGGAGATGACAGAGATGAGGAGCAGCAAAGACCAATTTATATGGTTTTGTGAAGCCTATTTAATATATGCGTGGTTTGGAAAAGGCAATCCAAGAAAACAGTGTTATACTGGTATGAACTGATTGGACTATTGATGACTCAAGTTCTGGGAGAAAAAGGGAAGCAAACTTGAAATAGTTTTAGGGAAAAATGATGTAGTAGGCAAGATATCTCCAGAAAGGGAAGGAATAAGGAAGTGTTTCTTTCCTTTCAGAAGAAGAGGCTCAATGTGGCACCTAAAAATTTTTAGAAGTTTTTTTTGAAAGGACACTGGTAAATTAGTTGGGCAGTTGTAAGTGTGCTGAGAGCTTAATAAACATTCTGTCTCACTGTGGTCATAGAAGCTAGCAACACCTCACAGGGCTGTCTGTTTATGCTTGATGTTTATTTTGAGACAGTTTTCTTTATGTCCTTCTAATGTGTAATAGCTACCAAGAATTTACTTGGAATGTAACCTAATGGGTACTTGGGGAAGGAACTCAACTAGCTTCTGCAGCCTTCTGGAACCTTGTTGTTGATGGGTTGTTTGGGCTTGGTGGGGTTTTTTTGTTTATTTTTTTCATAAAGCTGTATTTGATATTTTATGAAGAAAGTGTGAGCTGAGTACCTAACATGGTAACATCTGTCTATGTTACAGAAGTTAACATCTGTCTAACTTCTGCAGAAGTTAGACTGAATAGGAATTCAGGTGCCAGTGATAATAATTTAATAGCAAAATTGTTAACATTATAGAGGAATAGAAAAGAAGAGAAAGTATCTTCTGATGAAGATCTGTATAACGCAGTACTGTTACATAATTCATTGGGAAAGAACTATGCAGTTTGAGTAGCCATAACAGTGTCGACAGCGATGAGACAAACTGGAGCATGGTCAGCTTAATTTTCGAGCAAAAGAATTTTTCACTTTTTTCTTAAAATGTCTTAAAAGCCAACTGAAAGTGTAGCTTTGTGGAATCTTGACAAGGGAAACTTGATATTCTCACAGGAGTCTAAATCAGAAACAAGGTTAGTGGTACTACTTAAATAGAAAAAAGCAGAGTGAGGATTCAGTTTATGCTAATACTACAGCCTAGACTTGGATTTGTATCTGAGTAAAAGTCCCTCTTATATTTGCTAATAATGCCAAGGTCACAGTTTTGATCCTTGTATGGGCCATTCACTTAAGAGTTGGACTCAATGATCCATGTGGGTCCCTTCCAACTCAGAATGTTGTGTGATTCTGTTACCATGTTATCCACGTAAGGCAGAAGTAAGGCTTGTGTTCACCTTGTACAAACTTATGTGTGGGGCAGTGTTCTATTACAGAATCACACAGATTCACAGAGTGGGTGAGGTTGGATGGGACCTCCGGAGGTCGTAATTTCCAACCTCCCTGCTAAAGCAGGGCTGCCAAGGACCATGTCTAGATGGCTTTTGAATATCTCCAAGGACGGAGACTCCACAACTTCCCAGGGCAATCTCTAACAGCACTTGGGTACCCTCTCTGTGAAGCCCCGCTGACTATTCCTGATGATTTACCTGTCCTTATGGTTTCCAGGGTCAGTTCTTGTATTACTTTACCAGGGATTGAGGTGAGGCAGATCAGCCTTCAGTTCCCTGGGTCCTCCTTGCCCTTCTAGAAGAGTAGATACTTGCTTTTATCCAGTCTTCAGGCACTTCTCCCAGTTACCAAAATCGATCAAACACAATCAATATTAAATACATTAACTTAAATAATGGGACAAAGAAATATGCAAACAACCTTTGAAGAGCTTTTCCAGCTATTCTGGAGTTGACTTGCTTGTCCTTGCATGTTCAGTATTCGTGCCAAAAATCTGTTAGCTCAAAACTTTTGGTTGAACCAAGATTTGGTCTTTTTTTTTCCTATAAATTATCAAGCAGACATCCCAACTGTCCATCTTTATGATGAAGGATAGTTGTTCCTCTTCAATGCCATGAAAGTGGTGTATAATTTACATTCATGCTTGTGAAAGGAAGCATTTGATTGTACAGAAGAGTGATTGTGCCACTTTTCAAAAATGTTGCTCACCACAGTTGATACCAATCATATGTCTGGCATAAATAATGCTTCATTAATGAGGCCTGCAGGGCTTTGATGTGTAGAATAGTTCTGGAATGAGGAGCCTGGCTAACATATTTGGTCTTTAAGAAGGCACTGCTTAGGTTCATTTGTCAAAGTAATATCCATTTCTCTTCTTCCTCTTGTTACATGTAAGTCCTGTCAGGTAAGGAAACACGTACATCCTTGACCACATGTTATTGGCTTACCAGCTGTGATTTGGCAAGTTTGATATGAATATGCATGTTAGTAGTTCCTGTGGTGTAGCTGATGAACAGTGGTGTAGCTGGTGAGCAGTTGGCTCACAGCTGGGGAGGGGAGGAGCTGTGCCATAGCAATAATACTCTCAGGCTAAATGCTCAATAAGCTTTTAAGCATATGCCTAATTTTAACTGCTTTTTGAGGTGACATTTGCAGTTGTGGTTCTGTCATCCTCACTCATTCCTTAGAGAACTGTGCCTTCCTCTGAAAAGTCATTGCAGATGTGATAAAACAAGTAGTTGATGCTAGACCACCTGTTTAAAGATAATTATTTGAAGTCCTGTGCTGCTTCTGAAATGCATGGCATATGCTGTCTTCTGCAGTAAGCTGTGAAGGAGGCTGTCAGAATGGTGGGGAATGTGTCTCTGTCAATGGAGTTGTTAAGTGCCTTTGTGCTTCTGGCTGGACAGGATCAAGATGCCAAGAAGGTGGGTATCTATGTTCATGAAAACATTTATATTGATTAAAAATAAAACTGCAGTAACAAAAACATTTTAAAAGTATTAAGAGACTGATAACTATGGAAATTTCACTACAGAAATGAATGACCTACTTTAATGGTACATACCAGATAAAATCGTGTGAAATTATTTTGCATCAGGTGTACATCTGTTAAGATTTAAACCAAAAATCTTAGCACAACACGTAAGTACTTTTTTTTCCCCATTTTCATGGTCCTGGAAGTGCCTTTGGAGTTATACCAGCTGAGTATCTGGCCTGGAAGAAAATGTGTTTTGCTATTTTGATTTGTATCATCCTGAATCTTTCATTCTGTCAGGATTCTTTTATATCAGTTTTGTAAATCCTGCTGACTTATCCATTCTTTTTCTTCTAGCAATTTGTCCTCAAGGTTGTCGGAATAATGGAGCATGTGTGGCTCCTGGGATTTGTAGCTGTCCAGCTGGATGGGTCGGTGGAGCATGTCACTTAGGTAAATGACTTCTGACATTTTTCGTTTATCCTTTCCTCTGCTTGTTTGATTTACCAATATAGTGTTCAAATCCTCAGTGCCTAACAAAGCTTCTAGGGAAGTATCTTAGAATAGTAACTGAGAGCTGCTTCCGCGTACTGGGGCTCTTACAAGTATGCATAAGGAGTAGATGGCTTTTTAACTTGGTCAAAAACACGGAATTTTTCCACTTTGACAGAGATTCAGATTTTGGTTGCCACCAAATTAATTACTTGGTATGTCTTAAAGTATTTCCAAAATATTTTTTTATAAACCGAGACCCTAGAATAAAGAACTGAAAATGGCCATTACAGAATTACTATTGCTACTGGTGTGGGTTAGAAACTTCATTAAATTTTATGGACATACAAAACTGAAACTTGATTCTGACTTTGGGGATAAGTTGGCAGAATCAGTTCCAGGTGCTCTTAGAATTCTGAGTAAGAGGAAGCTGCCTGTAGTCAGTGTTAGTACTGACACTCTTGCTGAACAAACACTGGCATTTTTACAAATTTTGATTCACAAAAGCAGATGATTATAAAGTCTTTAATATACCCTTCTTGGGCCTTGTATGCTTGTAGCAGCACTGCCCTGATGTTTAAAGCTCATGTAAACATTGCTTTTAAACTGGATATCATAAGTGCACGGTCTCTGGACAAAGTTCTCTGCATTTGAAATTTTTGTGTGGCTGTAGGAATCTCAGTCAGCTACTGTTAGTTCTTCTGCAATACGTATGGTCAAGCAAACATTAACAAATAACATTTCGACCTCACAAATCCTTATCCTTTGTATTTGTCAGTGTTTGAGAAAGAGGGTGATATTAAAAGCAAACTGTGGGAGATGCAAAGAACTTGCAAAATGCTTAAGCTCCATTCCCTACAGCTGCAATAGTGTTAGAAGTGATCAGGTTCTTAATGTCAAAATCACTGTTCCTAAACTAACTAGGTCTGCATCAAGTTTGATTTCTGTTGGTGCAGATGCTCATTAGCAAATTGCAGCCCCTGGCTTGTTAACTGAACTGGTGTGTAGCAAGGGGACAGCTGAAGCTATGCCTACTCAGCTCTCCTCTGCCCTTCCTGTGGGGGAACAGAAAGTGGTGACTGTTTTCTCATGCATGTGAATCCAAGAACTCACCTAAATAAGTTGCAGCAGGAATTTTTATTGTTCTTTCACTTTCATGGAAGCATCCATCTCAAAAACAGCCCACGCCTTAAAGAACAGAAATTATAGTATTTTAAAAAGGAAATGGAGCATGAATAAGACTAGACATACTGTGCCACATATTCCAGTGAAGGCCACGATGCCATAAATTGAGAGGCATTGCTTTTCAGTTCTTCCATTATGCTGTTATTTATACTGTCCCAGTGCAGTCACCAGGGAACAATTCTGCTACCACAGTGAGAAGAAAAATGATCCTGTATTGTGCTGCAGACATACTGTGTATCTGGTGTCTCATTTCAGCTGTATGTAAACTACCCTGTCAACATGGAGGGAAGTGCATAGCTCCAAACATGTGCAGATGTCGACTGCCATACTCTGGTCTGCAGTGCACGAAGAAAAGGAAGGAATGAAGCAACTTCAGCAAAGACAAGCTGCTTTTTTTTCTTTTTTCCACATAACCGTCCAGAAATGAAGTCTGCAGCAGTGGGGGACCTTAAAATGAACATGGTAACTAACTGATTTCAAATAGCTTTTTGTCCTCACTATATTAAGTAAATGCTTTTCTATATGAAAGTATTGCTGATTGTAACAAAGTTGTTCTAAGTATTCAACTGTGTGTAGTGTATGGCACGTTTTCTTCCGTTCTCATTTTTTCTTAATAAGCAGAAGTGTTATGTCTTGGTTGATACAGCTGACCTTGAAATAAAATTTATTCCGCAAATCAAGTACTTCAGAATAGATCTATGCTCTTCTTTTTTATTTTCCCCCTCTTTGACTAGAATTATTGTGTTATATTAATTATGTGTGTTTTAAAAAGCATATGAAACACAAAGCCCTCAATTCAGATCATCAGAAGTGGATGTTAGTTCAGTTATAATTTCACTTCAGTGAGATTAAACAATAAATTTGCAGTTTGCATCTTTTTGGAACATTACCAATCTGCAAAGCATCTTATTTAAATCCTGGTTATCACTTTATGTCTGCTTCCTGCCCCTCTCCCCAGTCAGATCTGGATCTTGATCAGTTAAGCAGTATTTAAAAAAACCCCACCAAAGCCAAAGAAACACTGTACTCCTTCAGACAATGCTGCTGTTACTTTCTAAAAACTTAATCCATACTGATACCCTAAATCCATACAAGATACCCTTATCTTGACTACTTCTACAGTCATATTATCTGATCATCTCTCAACTTCTAATTATTTCTTCTCCTTATCCCAGTGAGACAGGGAAACGTGTTTTTTTCTGGAGACATTGATAATTCTTTTCCATTCAAGACTGTGTTGTTATAGGAGCAGTACAGTGGGAGGCTACAGACTGGCAGGGAGGAAAAGCCATGTCTGTCACAAATCACCTGTGTGGAACATGTTGAGGCCTCCCTTCTGGAGGTATTCCCATGTGGCCTTATTTAGATTTTGCAGCCTTTTGATCAGGCTGCATATTGGACTGAGACTCCTATGTCCATTGCTCCATGGCTCATTTGTGCTGTTGCTTGAATGCTGCAGTTGAGGAAGGTTTTGCCAAAATATGTGAGTTGAATCAGTCAACTTTCTGAATGATGCTCGGATCAATTATTTCTTTGAGATAGATTGGTTTTCATTGTCTTCCAGGTGAAACTGGAATTTTTGGTGGCAGAATTTTAGCTATGCATTACTTTAGTCCATTTGTTCAAATAGCATTTTAACTTATGTATAAACTCCCTCACCAGAACATGCAGTAGCTCTCGTGGGCAGAGTGACTTACAGGAGCATATTTCTCCAGGGAGTACAAGCCACTGAGCAAAGAGGCAAAAGTAATGGGGTCTTCTCAGTTACCAGCCTTCTCTAAAAGAGAGAACCTAAGCATGCAGGGAGCAAATGAAAGGCAAGGGTGTACTTCATGAGACTCTTGATTTCTTGTTATGACCAATTGCTGTGTGGCACAGTCGACCTTTCCTCTGCCCTTGCTTTGGAGGCTGCTGCATTTAGTTCAAAACATGCATTTAGACAAAACATGCTACAGGCATATTGTGCAGGATTTGTTCCCAGAGGCAGGGGACCACATAAGAGGAGTGCATGGGTTTTGTGCTGCTTTACTGTGATACACTGGCTATTTCACACTTGCTAGTAAAAAAAGTGATTTTCATGCGTGAAACAAGATGATTTTATCAGTGGTTCTGAAGTAAGCTTGATGATGATGAAATTCAGTGTCCCAGTTCATTACAATAATCATGCCATAATTCAGAAATTCAGCAGTTGCATACCTTAAGTGACATGCTGGTTGCAGGAGAGTGAAGGAGAAAGAATTACTTACATCAGACCAAAGATTTAGAGTAAATGAGCAGAACTATGTAAACACAGAGTCATTGTATCTCAGTATTATTCCCAAAAGACTGACTTCTACTCGTACAGACAAAACTGACAATAACTGTGACTAGAAGCTGAAAGAGATCTTGGCATTGTTAGGAGTAAAAGGAGCAGTCAGTGAGAGATGTGTAATTGGTGTTTCTGAGAAGGCCAAAACAAATATTAATTTAATTAACTTCTTCTTTAGAAATGACTGAAATAAGTAAGCAGTAGTTTGATAGCACACAAAAAGGAATGTCATATTTTAGAAATACTGCTTGAACGTAGCACCATCTACTGGCTACAAGGTTTTTCGTGTTTTTTTTTGGTTTTGTTAAGAAGTATAATTTCTTTTTATAATTCAATTAAATTTTAAGTGACAGTCCAGGTCCCCACATTATTTCCATGTTCCACATACATTTACTAAAAGAACTGTCAGTAATTCTTGTCTTTTTTTTGTTTTCCACTCACTGGAGGATTGAATGTACAAGTTCCAGAATGCAGTTTTTGGAGACGTGTCTTTCTGTGGGAAGTCATGAATGGAGCTCAAAGATCAAGAAAAACAATACAGAACATATTAGCTCACTTATTAGAGCTAACTGTAACTATGGTTAGTAGGATGCTCTGTTTCTCACTATAAACAACTGGAAAAATTATAGGGATATTACACTGGTTGCATTTTTGATACTCCTTTTGAAATGTGCATGGAAATGTGAGAATTGCTTCTTCTTTCTAATGTACTCACATTTTACCATTTATATTTTCTCTTTCACGCTTGAGTGGTCGTGGCAAGAATTGATTTAAGTGGTTTATCTGTAAAATATCATTTCCTGGCTAAACAGAGCTGTGGGCAGAAGTTGGATAAAATGACCCGACATCACCATGTGACACCTCTATGTGACAGAAACAGCATAAACATTTTTAGACATTAGTAACACTTTCTAACCTCTGTGTTTGGGTTTATATCTGATTATAAAATCTGGTCATCTGGTATATATTGGTATATCTACCCAGATGTTATGTTTTATTGAGAATTTAAACTTTGTATCTTCCCATTTGGACAAGTAATGGAGTCGATGTAACCAATTTGTCAAGTAGCTTCAACTTTTATACCTATTTACTGTGCTGATTCTTTATAAGTTTGCTTTTTTGTAGACGGAAATGTTAACTTGCTTCTCTTCACAACTCTGAGAATATCTAATTAACTTTTGTAAAAAGAAGGAGCCTTTCTCATGGGGCCCACTTGTGGTTTTATTTTTAAATCACAGCCAACATGGCTGGCTGTGGTATCTCCTGTGATATGAGTCCTTCCTTCAGAAAGCATTAATTGTCCAGCATTTTAAAGATCTTTTCAAGATCAGAGACAAAAACCAATCTGCACTTGGGAGAATTTCTGCTGGCCTGAAGAGCAACTGTGGTACAACCTGGTGATAAATGGATGATGTACATAGGTAACTTCCAGCACTCTTTAGTGTCTAAAGAAATCATGCAAGAAAATTCAGTGCAGGTTCCCGTGTTCTGCATAATGTGCGAAGGGTCACTGCAAGATCCTCAGTTTGGCACAAGTGGCCATTCGTTCCATCAGATCGGAACTGTATCAACTCCAGCAGCGTGCAACCCTTCTCTCCCAGTTCCAAATCCCCTAAATCTTTGGGGCTTAATTTCAGATTGCAAGTTTAGAACAGTTTTGTTAACCTCAGTACACAAGCACTCTCTATGCCTCTGCCTCTCCTTGCTACACTGAGCAATTGTGCTGCATTGTTGCAATGTGCTTTCTTATTACAGCGAATTCCGTTTCACATGTATGATGGACAATCTAGTAACAAAATAGTTTCAATTAATCACATAATTACTGGACAGTTTTGAAGGAGCTGTCTGGCCTTTTGCATGTACTAGTAATTTTTCTGCACCATGCGTTTGCTGGAAAATAGCACAGCTTAGCACTGAGCATTTTTAGCTTCTGTAGCAAAACTCTGGATGTGCTTTTGTTCACCCAGCTTGTGTTTGGAAAATGTAAACAAAATAATTTCTGCCTTTAGAACCATTGAAAATAAATGGGAAATACCAAAAGTTACAAAAAAAAACCCCTTTATTCAGCCTGAAATCCTAGAAATGCACAAATACATCCTAAGTTTTGTGAACAGAGGGTTGTAGAAACTCATTAACCAAAATACTATTAGCAGTGTTGCAGGCAGAAGTTCTCTTTCTCTTTAGCACAGTACCTCTGTAACTGACATGTGGAACAGGGGTGACTACAATATGAGATTATGTGATACTGGTGTGTTTGCACTTTAAAAACATTTTCAGAACCTTGTGTATTCAAAGCATCATCCTGAGGCATCAGTTCCAAGAGCTAGACAGGTTTTGCTCATCGAGATCTTTGTGAGATGTGAGAAAGGTTTTAAATAATAGAACAGTTCTCAGATTACCAGGCTATCAGCCACTGGGATGCTTGATTGAAAGAAACTACAGAAACACTGAAATTTAAAATGCAAGTGGGGAACTGAAAATATTTTTTAAATACACAAGTCAGGCACTTGGAAATCCATCAGGTATCATTCTGGAATGATGCTGAACTCTCAAACTGCCAGCTTACTTTGCAAAATGACTTAAAAGGACTATCAAAAGGTGAGGAGAAATCCAGGCACGGAGCTGCTAAAAGCTGGGATTTGGCAATCATCATCCCAGAGTGGTAGTAAATGGCAAAATGAGCTCTTATTTTCTTCCCATTCAGAATTAGAGTATGTAAACTAAATATTGCTCAGAAGAACAGAGAGTCATGATGTTTAATTTTGGTCTAAAATAAAAAAAACCAGTAAATTTGAATAGCTTAAGTAAAGGGAGGTTTGTGTCTCTTACCAGAACTCAAGTTCATTGTGGCAGGAACTGAAATGTCTTTAACAGCTCTAGGAGAAGGTAGCAGTCTTCTGTAGGAAACTTAGGAAAAAAATGGAATTTTATTTGTTCAAAAACTATCTGGCAGCTGGTAAGTGCTAACAGTTCATTGGAGCAATAGGTAATGGAAAGAAATACTCTAAGAAGTCCTTACAAATACTTTCTGACATGATGTGTACGGATGGCATATATACAACAAATTTCTCTGCTTATTAGTTTCCATTTTAAGATTCAGCATTGCCAAAAGCGTTGTCAAATTTCTCCTAGAGATTTGGGGACAAAATTTCCTCATATTACTGAATGCTTTCTCAAAGGAGGGGCATAAAGTCTTACAGACACAGCAATAATTCAGTAGCTGGGTACTCAAATTTGTAAGTGTAAGTAAGGAAGTCAAAACAGAAGAGTTGGTATCTGGCTTGTGGCTACAAAGGCTTGTCATAGATAAATCACAGCTATTCTGCGTCTGGTTAACTGTTAACAAGACAGGAAGGAAGCCTCCACTGTTAGTAGCCCAGCCTCAGTTCAGGTTCCCCCTCCTTCCTCCCTACTGGCTTGTCATTATATCAAGAATGATGCAAATACAAGAGAAGAAGAAAAACAGTTCTGCTTTTTCTTATGTCTGCAGCCAAATAATACATTATGTATACAGTGTTTAAAAACAGAAGGAACCATCCAGGAAGTGCTGAAGTGCTGCCTTCCTTGCTGGAGACACTCAACAGCTGTTACAGTCTTGTTCCCACGAAAGAAATCTCATAGTCCACCTGACTGCATCAACAAACTGCAAAATTTTGGGTTTGCATCAGTCATTAGATCTGTGAGTCCAGTGAAGACATCAGAGGCTGTGGGGTTTGTGCATGAGGTAGCAAAAAATTATAGAAATATACATGTGCTTTAATGACTACAAGACTGTTGTTTTGAAGCTCACTAATATTTGTGACCAATACGTATCTTTAAAAATAACACTTCTGAATATTCCTTTCATTTAAATAAACTCTGTAATTGCCTTTAACCCTTTTGCTATTTTCAAGTCTCATACATCCATGAAGCATTGCAATTTAAGTGATACACTTCTTCAGTCATGATGCCTTTGTACCTTGAAGAGAGAGAGAAAAAAATCAAAAACAGACTTTAATGATGCAGCCCATGTTTATGATAAAGTTATCAATGAGTCTCTGCTTTCCTGATACACAGAATCACAACATAAGTCAAACTTGTGCCTATAGCTCTTCTGTTTCTTAAAGAAAATGTACCATTTTTATCAATACAGCGCTGTCTGATTGATCAGCAATATATATTTTCTAGATTAAAAACATATTAATGCTTTGCAGTCATATTTATGTAAACATTTAAATCAAAATATTTCTCTATGTCCCATTTTGGAAATCCATATTGCAAAAAATAGTCTCTTATTTTCATAGGATGTGTAGTTTTCTATTTTCAAAATATGTATGAGCATTTCTCTCAGTTTCTGAAACACATCTGCCCCATCTCAATTCTGCTGGCACCAGGAAAGTGTCTATACATTGAAATTAGAAGAAGAGAAACACTACAGATGATGCAAGAAGAGCATACTTTTACTTCAGATGTCACAAAGAAGTTACTTGTAAGGAAATGTTTAATTAAACTACTTCAGTGCGGGTGCTGGGATCCCCCAGTAATTGGATTGTAGTCCTTTAGCTAGAGGAGGAAATGTGCTCCCCCTGGTTCCCTCGCCACGTGGTCCCTAGAGCCCTGAGCCAGGAGCACAGAGACCACACACCAAGAGACAGGCAGGAAAGAGACTTTATTGTTCCCACGTCGGGGTAGTTAAAGGTTTGGGGACATTAGCATATATCCAATCAGGGAGCTGAGAACACCTTAGCCACCGTCCATAGGGGCCAGGTTTCACAGCCAATGGGAAAGGTACACGGGATTTCTGGGAAACTGAGTTTTTCAGGGAAAGGGTGTTTCTTGCAGAACAGTATTATAATCGGTTTGTGGAACAGGTTTGCTAATTTCTTTATTATCTTCAGAAGTCCACCTTTGAGAGAACTTCTTCCACTGTACATATTGGAGGTCGGTTGCTACACTTCAGTGAGTGACTGTCAGCACTCAAGCAAGGGAATCCAACAGAAAATTGTGTGACAAAACAGAGAAATTGTCATCATACCCTATGATGCAAAAAAGTCAAGCTATTCTGAAGTTACACTTGGGGATAAGAAACATTTGTATAAAACAGGGATGAACTGAGTGGCTGTGTAGTTAGTTGGGAAAAGATCAGGGCTTGACCTGATGGAAGCTAAGAAAGCCCACAGTGGGACACTTCTCCCTAAAATGGGGCCAGATACTGAAAGAGAGAATAGTGGTTGTGAAGAGGACAGTTACCAATCCCTGCTGCATGACAAGAGATTATCAGCTTAATTTGAAACAAAGGAAATGTACATTAGGTGTTAAGAACAATTTTTTAAGTATTAAAGCCTAAAAGTTACTGGAATAGTTCTTAGGAATTTCATTAATTTTCCTTCACTGAAAACTGAAAGGGAGAAATCAGACTAAATACACGTTTGGTGTATATTGTGCTGCTTCATTGGACAAGGGTGGAATAGATAATGACTCCCAAATCACTGTGTCTGTGATGGCATCTTGACTCCATATGTACCTGAATTTTCTTCCCACAGAGGACTCCAGTATAACCTGGACGACAAGAGCAGATGTTGGGCAACACACACTTGCCTCCAAACAGACACTTCTGGTTGCACACAGCTAAAACAAGAGATATGTGGCTTTATTCATCGAAACACCTTGGTGGAGGAAAAGTGGCTACTATTTCTATATACTTATTCTGTTTGCTTATAGGACCCAAGAACTTGTTCAGTATTTTCACTGGGAAACACTCCTCAGCATAAGGAGACTTAAAGGTCATGTGGAAACAGCAAAGTTCTTACGCCCATCCCATCCCCCTCATGCTTTGATGCAGATTTAACATGAGAACATGCCAAGGGTGTGAATGAGACTGAGCAAGGATCATGAGTAAGGTGTTTTTTAATGCATCTTACTATTTCAAGCTGTTGCAATGGCCTCTCAGGGCTAGTACAGCAGTGTACAGTATTAGAGCAAGCCACGGTCCCAGATTGTCATAACATCCTAAAGGGCTTCAGAACGGGCAGAGGAATCTCTACTCCTTATCCTGCCTTTGACACAGATCAGGGTAAAATACAACCAAGGTATAGGACTTCAAGGCTCTGCATACAGCTGTACTGTGCAGTCTGCACTGTGCTGAAGCAAGAGGTTTCAGGTCACATCATTCTTACGTGTCTGACAATGGATTCCTTCCCACTGCGGAGGACAATGACATGTACTCGGTCCAATACACTCCCCACCATTCTTACATTCCTGAAGACAGATTGCTGCACAAACATCATCACAAAGTTTGGTTAAATTCCAAGAGATTACTTTGACTTATGACTCAGATTTCAGGATGCCCATGAGAGGTTGAGTGCTTTTCATACACAAGAGTCACATCATCTTCACTGCAATATCCATCTAAGATCAACAGGATATTAAAGAAGAGAGGCAACTGGAAACAAAAAGCCCTACAGCCAAAGTACACATGCAGGTGTTCTGCGGCATCACAGATTGCTACAAAAGCCTGAAATATGCTAAACAGTTTTGTTTCCAAATTTACCTTTCTAAACCCCACACCTTGGTGAGACATCTTTTGTGTGTTATGCAACTGAACACATGGTGAATCAACTCATGAACATTTGATCCAACGTTATTTTCTGTGACCTATTTTTCTGCACATTTGTCCCTGCTTATTAAATCATAATCTAACTCGCTATTATTTCCATTCATTAGGTGCCTATTTGATAATCAATTCTCTCTTCCACAGTGTCCAAGAATATCTTATCCCTGTCAATACGGGTAATATTTTTTTCAACAAAAAAAAAACCCTTTCCAATAATTACAGAAAGTAATACAGGGAAAACTGTTTTTCCTCTATGCCATTAGAGAGCTCATTGCCCCCATCAGTTCCTGAGCCTCAGGTGAGTACTATGATGGACACTAACACTTTAGCCATGGGATTTCTACCACCCATCCTCACGCTGATTTTCATGCAGATTGTCCTTTTATCCATGCTGACACATTTTCTTCATGCACCAGCAGTATCTTCATTAAGATACAATGTGACCCACAGATGTTCTACCATCACAGTCCTATTTCTGCCTGTCCTAAAGAGCTTGTACTCATTGCATCTTCTATTTCAATCGCTTCCCACTGTTTCCACAGTTTTCCCATCTTTCACTGAACTTCTTTTTCTATCTGTTTTTATATCCTACAGCACAAATTGAATTTCTTTCACTTTATTGAACTCAGCTGCTTGCAGAAATATGAATGTTTCTTATTTAGACAAGAATTAGAAAATAAACAGATAATATTTGCTATACAAGATATTTTGGTCTCATGAGTTAGCCTAAGAACTGCATGGTATTAGTTCTCCATCCTAAATTTTGCTTCTAAGTTACAGATTTTATTTTTTCAATGTGTGTATATGCTTAAGTTCTTTGGCACTAACTTCCTATTACTTGTGTGGACAGTTACCTCAAATCATATATTACTTTTAAGGTAATATGTTAACTACAAGGTACTTATGAGTGTCACATCTTTTTCCTCTCCATCCTGAAGGACAAGAGCAAATGTTTGGGCCGACACATCTTCCTCCATTCATACACCTCGGCTCACAGATGCCTTAAAATCAAAACATGTGCTGTTTAATACATTTAACTGATGACAGAATAATTTATTGGTTATTTTTGGATCCTGGAAGGATTTTTACACTGGCTTACTTTTTTCACATCTTCCACCTGTGTACCCATCAGGACAAGTACAGACATTATTTCTCATGCAATGACCACCGTTCTTACAAGGCGGGCTACAGACAGCTAAAAGACAGAAACAGGAGGAAAGACTGTAGTTTGCATTTTGATTGACTTAGTGACATACTTCTACAAAACAAGAGAGCAACACTAAGATTCTGGCAGCTTGTATAGACATTCAGCACTATCAGGCCAGTGTTGTAAAAATCGTATTAATGTGGTTTGGTGCCAACATCCATAGTAAAGACAAAATCAGATAAAAAGGGGTCAAGGCTGGCAACTTTATGTGTACATGAGTAATTAGACTACACAATATACAATGGAACTGGTTAAATGCTGCTAAAATGTTGAGCGGAAAACAAGACAAATTTTGAGTCTCCCTTCTCCTTGGACACTCATTGAATCAGTCATAAAGCCTAAAAAATAACATCTGTTTTGCACCACTTCTCAGGTACATGACCTGATTGTTAATTTCGTGTCCTAATGTTTTCTCACATTTTCTCACAGTGGCAGCTAAGGGGTGAAGGTAAGGAAAAAAAGAAAATATTACCATTCTGACACTGGGCACCAAAGAATCCATGTGGACAGAGGCAAACATCTGGCTTAGTACAGGAACCACCATTGAGACACACGGGATCACACATTGCTGCAGAAATAGGGTCAGGAAGAGTGGGAAGCATGACTTCCAAAATCCAAATTAAGTATATAACAAATGTATGTGTGTTGCAAGGACAGGAACTAAACACCTAAGGTAACTGCATTCCCACACCATTCCTACAGAATATTCACCAAAATTAAAGGATCAGTATAAGACTTCCAAGAGGTGCTGCTGGCAGTAAAACTACATGTGGAGACACGAGGGAGTGCTGGGGCTCTGCTGCAGTAAGCAGCTGCCCATCGCTGCTCTCTGAGTCACACTATTCCAGATTTCAAACTATGGGACTTCCCACGGACACTCTCCCAGGAACATGGAAGTTGAAGGAGTGTTACCTGTACCGCATGTAGGTCCGTACCACCCTGGTTTACATTGGCAGATGTCTGGAGTAAGACATTCACCACCATTTTCACAATGTCTGTTGCAAACCACTACCATCCAAAAAGTTGGGCAAAACCAAAGGAGAAGGCAGGGGAGGAGACAGGGATGAGGGGAGAGAAAGAGGTATGTTACAAATTATGCTTGATTAATTTTTCAGTTCTTTCCCAAATATCAACACTGGAAATAACATACAATTCCACTATCTGAAGAGGAATTGCTGAACAGATTGATCCAGTCTCAAACCCGTAATAGCTAGCACCAGACAACAAAGTAAATAAAATTTGTTTCCATTCAATTATCCATGGTTTGGTTATATTCCATGTTAAAAATGTGGAAAATTTTAAAAAAAAATTTAAACAAATGGGAAATGCTATACTAAGAGAAAAGTGGATCATGTTATGATGGGTTTGATGGACTCCAAGAAAGTTCAGTCAAATGTCTTCAGCAAGCACTCGTAGTGACACAAGACTAATAAGCAAAGATATTTAAATATCATGACTCTGGAAAACCATGAATCAGTCCTTCAAGACTATACCTCATTCTCTTTAGTACTCCTTAACAAAGAACAGCCTTTTTTTTATTATTATTTAATGTCACAAACGAAACTAAAACAAGAAAAATTGAGTCCTGGGATTTGAGGAGGAGACAAAGGACTTTCTCAATTCAGGGTCAATAAAGTAGTACATTCAAGTGACATATAACAGCATGTCTAAATTTGGACTCTCTGAATGATAAAAATTACCATTATGAAATACAGCCAAACTTTTATAGTCCATTATGTTTTCAAAGTTATGTGCAAATATTGTCTAATGTTCAAAAAGCTCAAGTATGGGCTCCTTCCAAGAGGTAGAGGTATTATGTCATTTGCTAGCACTAGACAGAGTTCATCAAAAAGTTTAAACCATAATTTGCTTTCTTGGTCCTGAAGAACAGAAGCAAATGTTCTGCATTTTTCCCTTATGCTCCTTTGCTTACTTGTATCACATCTTGGTCCCACAAAACCATATGGGCAGGTGCAGAGATTTCTGGCCAAGCATGTGCCTCCATTTTGACAGGGTGGTTTACAATGTGCTGCAGATACAGAATTATGTTGTTCAAGAAATCAGCTCCACAAAGATGCATGGATTGGTCATGCTTTATAAAAAGGGAAATGTTAATAACTGGCAGTGAGCAAAGAATTGGAAATAAAATAAGGAGACATATGCAATGCCTTTTTACAAGAATAACAAGAAGAATTTCATTCCAACAGTACACAGAGTCACAACAGTGGTGGCCACCCTGAAAAAAAGAAACCTGACACAATTTCCAGAGAGTACTTCCCACTCTTCGGGACTGTTTAGCTTAGAGGCAATTACATTCACTGGTGAAGTCCTCTACTTACTGTGAAAACTAAATTTAGGAATATCCAATCACAAGCAATATTTACAGTGAATATCAAGAAAATCAGGATATACATCAATGTGTTACTTAAGAGTTCTGTTAAAGTAGAAATAAAATGAGCACACCTCTTTGCTGTCAAAATGAACAGTCATGGAAGTTGTTCACAGCATCCTTTGGGTATTTATGTATTCAAAAGCAAAAAATACTCTGTTTACCTTCCTCACAAGTGGATCCACTGTATCCTGGTAGACATTCACAGACATTTGGCTTAATGCACTTCCCACCGTTTTTGCAATCAGGTCTGCACAGAGCTGTGCAAAAAATCAATATCACTCTTCAAATCATTAATTTGTGCATATGAGTTACCACAGGGAAAATCAAAATTCCATACTCACCGGCCTGACAGTTATAACCAGCATAACCAGGCTTGCATTTACAAATATTGGGTGCCACACACTCCATATTTTTGCCACATGTTTGTTTACATCTTGCTGAAAGGCAATGAAGAAAACAAAGAAAGAAATAAGGAAAATAAAAGTGGCATTTCACACAACTGTGTTTTGCTTAACATAATACACAGATCACAGAAAATCCATTATGTCACTGCCTGTAAATGGGAGTCTAATACACATCAGAAAAATATTTTTCATTGCATTCATACAACTAAAAGTCTGTAGGCTATGCCAATATTAATAATGAAAGTGAGAAATTCAATACACCGTGCTTTTCACTGATTATACAGTAACAATGTACTTTCAAGTTATAAAGACATCTCAAGATTCTTTTCTTCAAGGCATTTAAGTTCAGTTGTTTGTAATACCTCTGCAAGTGAAGCCATCTCCATAATAACCATAAGGACAACGACCACACTTGACTCTTCCATCCTGACTTGGCTCACAGTGTACACCAGGAAAACAAGGTAAATCAGTACAGGTTATTGCTTTAGGCATCACTTCTTCACTCAATTCTTCAGGAAGCATTTTTGGTGGGACAGTGACTTCGACAAGGGCAAAAGGTAAATTACTTGCTTTATGCTTGGCTAATAGGTGCAGAACTCTCTGAGCATTGCCACTTTTGAATGCTTTGCTTGTATTTGTTCTGCTGCTAAGAGAACTCTTCCTGCTAGTTTCAAAATAGCTGTAGGCCTCAACCTGTGCCCTCGTTTTCTTCTCAGGTGATACAGCATGGCTCCCTGAGGATGCAGTCATCACAGCATGTACTGAAGAACTCACTTCCATGTCAGCAAGGTGACCACTGATGGTCCTGAGACCGTGAGCAACATTTCCAGTAACAGCAGGTTGTAAAGAAGCAATTCTCTGAGAATCAAGTGACTTCCAGGCAGTGATTGCTTTTACTGTGGAGGCTGGTGGTGTGCTGCTCCTGACCATTTCTGTAGAAATAAATCTCTTTGGGACATCTGTAGAACTGGGATTATAGCTTGAGATGCTTAAAACCTTCTCAAAGGATGATTGTTGAAAACCTGCAGCATGTTAGGAAGAAAGGGGGGGAAAAGTATGTTAACACTAACAAACTCTTTTCCTTCTGATGGTGGAGAATGCTTTCTGAATAGATAAACATACAGCCCATTCATTCTGTAATTCAGGAAGTCCCTCTATGTGCTACATCAGAATGTAAGCATGCATAACTGGTAGAATTAGAGAAGATCAAGGTATTCTGTTTACATCCTTTCCCACCCTCACCATGGCCTTTTCATGGCTGGAAGATAAGAAGAAATCACCATATATATGAGTCAGACAGAAGAGATTTTCCCAAACCATATCAATAAACAGATTTACTGTCAGAGCAGATTAGCAGCTCCATATATGGCTTCCAGTCAGGTGACTGAAAGAATTTAAAGAAAAGATACTGCATATGGTTCATCAGTGTGTCTAAGTGTTAGTAGTAAGCTGAGAGCCCAGAAGCAGAGATTTAATCACAAGTATATAGCTGATTTTACTTAGTGATGCACCATGGACAGTATTCTCCATGAATAATCCACCACCTTGTTGCAAAAGTATTACACTCTTTTACTCTTCAATTTTTTTAAGCAACTTTCTTAAAGTTTCTGCATGGGTTTTATTAGTGAGTTTTGCCTGTGTTTTCTACACAACAGAGACTGACTCAGCCTCCTCATTGAAAGGAGTGCAAAATGAATGACAAGTTCTTCATATTCTGCCCAGGAAAAGTTGGAAGTCAGTGGAAAGGAGTAAGGCACTGTAATCCGAGACTGGTAGAATGTGGTCTTCTAGCATTATGGGGCAGAGGAAGAATGAAACCCTGACCCATTTATAACAGTCCTAGAAAATTGTCCATGAAAGGTTAAACTTTACTGAATCATATCAGAGTGCTGTCTCCCACTGCTGAAAAGCAAACCATTTTGCAGCTGATGAAGTTATCCAGCGCTGGCAGTGAAGTGAGAGAGTATCTTACTTCTCCCTCAACAATTCAGAGATAAAGGGAAAAGACACACGAGAATTTCCTGCAAAGAAAGCCCCAGCAGGCATAGACCTGGAAATGCCAGCAACAGCATTTAGAGTTTTGGAATAGAGACAGTCACTTGCCACATCTTTCACCTTTCCTTTGAGTTACAGCAGAAAAATGGCATTCAACATAATGCCATAAACTTTTGCTTATCTCATACAACAGATGTTCCTATCCCCATGTTACCTTTTTTATGTCAGTGGTTAGTCACTAAAACAAAAGGCAACTGTAAGAGTGTCATACATCACACTCTTAATAAAATGACTTGACTGGCCTAAGGGATTTGTTGATATTGACATTTCAGTCTCATTTTTCAGATCAGAATACAACCCCAGTAATGAATTAAATTGTGTCAAACTGAAAAATTAAACTAACTAACATAAAACTGACTGGGACCTTTGTTTGACAACTATATTCTTATCAGTATGTGAATCAATTCTCTTTATGAAAAAAAAATCACCTTTATTCCCTCCAGTTTCTCCTGTGGAATCCTTCCTTTCAACATCAGTGTCTTCAAAACTTTCTAAAAAAATATGTGAAGGCACATTAGTAGTGCACAGAAATAGTTACGTTTATTTCAAGTTTAAATAATTAAAAGTTAAATTTTAATAGATAAAAAAACTCAAAAATCAGAAAGCAGATAAGAAGTAAAAAATATTTCTTAGAAGTTTTTAACAGAGTATTTTAAAAATACAAGTTATTCAGTAATTGCATTGCAAATAAATGTTTGGGCACCTTATTTGGCAAATGCCTTGATCTGGGTAAATAGTTCTATGCTAATCAATCTAATAGAAAAATATTTTGTCAATAATTTCTCATATTATGAAAATAATGAAGAAAAAAAAACAAAAAAAATTTCTGCTTTGATATAAAAGAGTTGGGGTGTTTTGTATCTGGTTTTTTTCTTGTCACTAGAAAAATTTTTTTACAGCTGTGCAATGCAGTATAGTCTGATGTTGCCATCACCAGAGACACAGTCCTGTTTTGCTGACTACTGAAAAGAGTTTTAAGTTACTGTTAGAAACATGAAGCATAATCAAAGATATTTTATCTGAATGACAGTAAGATAATACTACTCTTCTGAAAAACAAGTAATTTTACCATAACATGACTTCCCATCTCCTTGCAGATTATTTGGGCATGGACCACAATAGTAAGAACCAAAAGTATTGAAGCAAAATACTCCAGGGACACAAGGACTGGATGCACATTCATCTACATCCTTTTGACAGTGTTCACCTGCATTAAAATACAGATTTAATTTTTTCTATATTATTGTGTCATTCAACTTTGATGGCATATTTATAAAAGTACAAAGTATGCAAGTGCTGAAATAGAGAAAAAAGCATCTATCATTTCAGTACATTTAATAAGAACGGCTGACCAGGTTTGCAATTCACATTTTTTCATTTTATATTAAGTATCTTCCTTGTTGCAGAATATGGAGAAGATGGGCTGTGGGAACTACATGTTTATCTGCAGGAGAAATCACGCTGTAACCAAACTCATCATTCCCACGTTTCTCCACATTGCTGAGTTTACCTCTGTGGAGAAAAACAATGCTTTCATAGTAAACTAAAATAAACAACTATTGTATTCATGCAAGAAAAATCTTGAAGTATACCATATATCTTTATCACCAGATCATAAAATTTCTTCATAATCTAAAAGTAAGCTATTTATGGCCAAAAATTAAAAAATAAAATTGCAGACATAAAATTAGAAACTCCTATTTATCACTAGACGTGATAAATGTGTGTAAATAAAGTAGCAATTTACCTTGAAGTTCAGGTGGACATTCACAGTAATAGCTGTTTATTCCATCCACACATCTGCCAATACCACACTGGTTAAGTCTACAGTCATCAGTATTCCCTTCACAGAGATCACCTTCAAATCCAGCCACACACACACAAAGATATCTTCCACTTCCAGGTGGGAAATTAATGTTTGTCACACATGAGCCATTATTTAGGCAATCACATGATTTTACACTGACCTACAAGACATGCCCAATAAGACAGTTTTCTATTTTTTTAATGAACTAGCGATGAGTTCTGTAATTAGATATCTTAAACATCTCACTAGTAGGTGTCATTTTACTGTAATATTCATTACCTCTATTTCTACCTTAGTTGTTGCATTGCAGTCATCTGTCAAAGAAAATGTTAATTTATGGAGATCCGTTGACGCAGCTTTCCACAAAAGGAGACCTGATGGGGAAAGACTGGCACCCTCTGGACCAGAATCCAATGTGAAATGAATAGCAGAGCCCTCTGGATCTGAAGCCAAAAACTGATATACAAAATCTTCTCCATAAAAAGTCTGTAGCATAACCTGAGAAGTTTCAAGGACGGGAGGCTGGTTGTCTGTAACAAAGGAGGTGTTTTCATCTTTTAAGCAAAAGTTACAATATACTTACAAAAATTAAAAGGATCATATCTTTCTATTAAGTAAGTACCATGCAATTTTTTCTCTTGCATTCTAATGCCATTTGTATGGCACAGAAAAAACACTTGATATTTTCATTTTTACTATAGCAACATGACCAAGGAATTACTTCTACTAAGCAAGAGCTTGTAACACACTGAATCTATACATAAAAAAAAAAAAAAATATAAATTACTGAATTTAACCACTATATTTTAACTATATGACTATAACATGGAAATCCCTTGACTTCCTGACTGCCGGATGAGTTTCATTTCATTCCTTCCATTCAGGTTTCACTTTTTTGAAATTGGCTTTCAGTACAAGTTTGAACTAAGACAAGATTCACCAAGACAGGCACCAGAAGTCCCATTCAAACAAGACCCTTTCCAATCAAGGCCAGCACATTCATACACACAAGCACCAATGGAAAATACAAAAGCTGAGCAAGAAAACTACAATTTCTAGTCTAGAACTTAATACTATGGAGAAGGAAAAGGAAAATCTTAGGTCTTGTTTTTATAGTGTGGTTTCTAAATGGACTGAAGTATGAAAACTTTGGATATACTTTCAAGTATTTAGTCCATGTATCTATGCCACTGATGTAGATGATGTCCAAATATTAAGGGGCTAATAAATATGACATGTCATTTAATTCAGTTTGTGAACTCCACCTGTTTGGTATCAGAATTATTTTTTTAAAATACTTTTTATATCTATATGTGGAAGACAAACATATGTGGATATAGCTTGCTAAATACTAAAAGACTTCAAAGTGCCAATTGAAAGTGCCGACTGAAAGCTATTAATTTTCATTAGTTATTTGTAAATAGTTAAAACTAAACCATCACTATTTCCATAAATATAAAAGCTTAGTAGACTTTCAACTTCTTGGTATTACAAAAGAACTATTTAGAACTTACTTTCAACAACTGACCAAGTTAACTTTGATATGTCAGGTCTGCAGAGTAAGCAAGGGCTGGTTGGATTTGTGTCTCCTTCACCATAACAGAGTCCATCTATGTTGCATGTTTTCTCCTTTTAGAGAAATAAAAATGTGATTCATTAATATTTTTTGTTATCAAATTGGTTATGACTTTCTATAGCACCAAATAAAATCTAATAATTCTGCACTTCCATTAAACAACTAAGCTTGGTTTTAAATCTAAGCAACTGACAGTAAATTTGGTTTTATTTGGTAATTATACAAAGCGCTTTTGGTTTGATTCTTTACGTTTAAAATTGCCTCATCTCAGCTTGTCTTTCTGTGCATATCATTTCTGTGCATAGAAAATCCCTGTTGGAAAGAAGAACAGGGTATGTTCTGCTGATTTTTCTACATTTTTTTTTCTGCCTGAAAAAATGCATTTTATTCATAATGGAGAGTAGTGAAACACATACCTTTAAGGTACATAACCCAGATTCTTGCAATTCACATGTCTGACACGCTCCATCATAGAATATCATTGGTTTAGAGTTGCTATAAATGAATCCATCATTAGAAATCTGCAAGGTGTACAGCAAAAATCGATTAACCAATTCAGGTATCAATAAATCACCAGTGTGGGCCACTGACACGAGCTTCAACTTACTAACAGACACCTACATATAGGTATTTAAACTCTCACAACAGTCATCAGAAATCTAATCAAACCTGCCCATAAGTCTAGGCAGATATTTTTCCAACCACATGTAGCTGTCTACTCTTAAAGTAGCTGAATAGTGTGTACACTCTCTTGACCTTTTTGACTCAATCTATATGAGAGCTGAGATATCTGCCTCACACAGGGATTAGTACATATCGGTTGGGCTCAATTCAATTCTACCATAAATGTATCTGGTGTTATATGAAACGCTCTAGGGTAACTTCTACTCTTGAAGAACAAGTGTCTCTGTAGGACCTAGGTCACATCTACAGTCCCCCTGCAGGAGAACACTCTCAAACGACACAACACTTCAGCTTAGGTGATGAAACTGAGACCCCAAGTTAGGCAAGCTGAGTTCCACCTTTAGTACCACTGAAAAAAGAATAACAACTATGTGATACACTTTCATCTTAATAGGAATATTTGTAAATGAATATTTGAAATTTCTCTAAATACCTTTATTTGCCACATGGCAATGGGTTTATCATCAACCACATCCATGACATCAGACTGCTGGCCATCATTTGGTAATTGGCAGTCGACAGTTCTGGCATTTTGGAAGACAGCTGGCATAGTTAGAAGTTCTCCAGGAATCCATTGTCTATTACTATACTAAACGTTAAGACAGAAAATCTGTTTTTCAGTGAAACACATCACGAAAATACTTTTATCAGAGAGAAAAAAACACATGTATCGTACAGTTTTGGAACAACTCTAATGTGCCTGGATTAAAATGCAGTGGCAAATATTAAATGACATTATTTGCACACATAGATTTTTAGCTAAGCCTGCTACTGTGCAAGAAAGGCAGAGAAGTCTTTGCTGACGCACAGCCCTTTGGCACTGCCTTGTCAAGGACAAAGAGTTCTTCCAGCTGGAGAGTAATAGGAGGGTTAAGCAGTAGGTGATCCTGCAACAGCACCGATCTCATGTGCAAGTGCCTCTGTCACACTCCATCTCTCGTCCTTAATAGAAGGAACAGATGAGGTTTTTGGCAGAGCTCAGGTATCATTCTGGGTGCTGGGGGAATACTGGCACTGAGCCTTTTAGCCTTTGTACCAGCCAGTAGATTTTCAATAGAACAAGACACCATTGACCCTGGAGACTTTTCTTCTAAACTGCACTGAGGACAAGTCATCCAAGGATCCACCTTGAGAGTTCAAGGTAACAGAATAAGGATGAGAATACTGTTTGACTGAAGTATTGATGTGGAAGCAGGAACAGGCATGATAAAAATAAATAAAGTTAGATGGAAGTAAGAATTCAGACAGGTTAAGAGTCAAGGGAACAGAAAGTAAAAATAATTTTGAGCTTGACTAGGTTTTACTGAGCTGGCACATTTTCTAGTTACTGAAGCCAATCAAGACATTTATTCAATCCCAGTCCTCACATAGGTGTCATCTGCTGTATAGGTCTTTGTGGGTTTTGTTTGTTTGGTTGGTTTTTTAAGATAGAAAATTAAACACTTTCGCTAAAAAGACATGTGAGCTATTTCTGTTCCAATCAAACATTTTGTTTTTCTTTCACCCTCTATTCAGTTAAAGAATTCACAGCAAGGGTAAGTAAAAGTATAAATGCTAAGTATTTCAAAAAATATATAATTTTGAGTGCATTTAGTACTGTAACCTTTGAAAAGTGATACAGTCTATTTCTCCAGAAATCTTTTGCTTTCACCTGGAAGCAAGTTCAGATAATTTTTTCAGAAACAGATTAACCTTCCGAAAACCAATTAAAAAGCCTACAGATCTACTAGCATTCCAGCTCATTAGGTTCATGGAAAAACTTACTTCTGGAGTTCAGTGTAAAACAGAAGGAAATAAAACCATATTTTCATTTTGCAGAGGTTAAACACACTCTCGTGCTTTACATTTAAATTCTGTATCTCTGTAGTCATAGCTTGCTGGCCATGACCGACCCAAACCTCTATCAAGTTCCTACTGTAAACTGGCTAAGACAGCCCATGGACAACAGATTTGATCTAACATTTCAAAAGGGAAAATATTGAAACTAAGAAATTCTAAATTCCGTCAAAATGCCTCACCTATGAAATTTTAATCATTGAAGTTCAGTCTCATAATATGGGGAATTCTATTGTAAGTCCATTGACATTTCCATAAATTCACTATTACTCCAGCCTGAAAAACTAACCAAAACAAACCCCCACACTCTTTTCTTTTGTATTCTCAAGGAAAAAATTCGCAGCTTTCTCCTCAACTGCAGCTAACAGCAACAAACTGGCTCTTGTCAGTGAAAAGATCATGAGTAGAAGTGATTAAATAGAAAGTTTCTGTAGTTGGGGAGCCAAATACACCATCTAAAAGAAAGATTTCAGAATATCTTGCCACAAGTTAAAACTGAGACATTTCAAACTGTGATAAGTGAATTCCCAATCACTGACTTACTGTGAGCATGGTCTAAAAGTCTTCTAACCTAATGGAGTATAAACTTACTCTCGACTATCATTTCAAGCCAACTTGAGTGGATACATGTTGAGTTTAAGAAAAATCTATAGCCAGCATTGCTTATTCTGTCAAAATAATTTCAGCATCTTCCAGAAATAGCTAAGAAAAACTTTTGTCTCAAGAACAAAATTTGCATTGAATGGTTTCCCTTTTGCCAACTCTCACCTCCTCTATCATCACATCAATGAAACACAGTTTTACTTTGAAGTTTTTTTTGTTGTCGTGTCTAACACAACATAAAAAATTGTAATTGCTGGTTGCTTATTCCAGGCTAAAACTCGTAAACTGCTTATAAACTTGCCTTGAGCAAATTCTAGGTCTGAGTAACAACAGTCTCTCTATACAGATTCCCCTTAGTTTACCGCGCAACATTTACCATGCAATTTTTTTAACTTCCTGTTCAAATCTGGGGTACAGAGCTGACGTACACCATTAAATAGTTGTGGTATTCTACCTCAGGGCAATGGACAACACATCAAAAATGCCTTTCTCTTTTCCTAACAGATTTATTATGTTTATAAAGGGCTATTTCAAGCATTAGAATTGAGGTAGAAATCTAGTAATGTCTTTAACCTTGCTGGCCTTTTTCAAAGAAGTGGTACTTGAATTCCTCTCCATAAGCACTTAAAAAACTGAACAACGATGTACTGGTTGTTACTAACAGGGTTGCCATTGCCCTTTTCTGATGGATAGCTGCCCTATGCTGTTATCTCCCTCTCAGCTGCTGAACATTCCCATTATGTTTTGTATTTCTCTTATCATGGAGGAAATGGCAATCTTGCAAAGAATTCAGTATCTCGCAAAGTGCTGAGAGCCTTTGCTTTTAGCTTTGACTGAAGCACTGGGTTGTGCCCACATCAATGAATAATATGTTAGACATTTTGTCTCTCGTTCTACAAGAAGTTTAAAATATAATTGTCACTATTCAGGGAGACCTACTTGCAATTTGATGATTTCACATTTCAGATTCAATGACTCCTTGAAGCCATGTCCAAAAACTCTCACCGATGTGCAGTCATACTGTCGAATATCACACAGCCCAGCATTCTCCAGCTCTGTAATTTCTGGAACCTGGTCTTGGAAGTAGAGATTAGATAGTAAGTGCCAGTTTATTAACTCATTAAGCAATACGTTTATTTTTCTATCCAACCATGAAAACTATGTAAACAATGAAATCTGGACCCAGCTGAAGAAAGGCATAAACAGAAAGATTTTTTTTTTATTGTTAAAACGAATCTTAAATTTAAAGCTAGGCTTCTGTCTGCTCTTAGAACGTGACTGTTATGAAGCAGAGAAAATTCAACAGACAACAAAGACTTGTGAATATGTGTTTTGCTTTCTTAGCTACGATTCTTTGCATCACACTGGCAGAAAAAAATCAAAATGAAACTCAAGCCAGGAACCTAGGAACCGGAAAGGTGATGGTTATGTATTAATTTATAATGGGATTTTTTTTAATTAAAGACTAAAGAAAAATATCTCAGGTGGAAGTTATTTCAGGAAATAATCTGACAAATTAGAACACTCAAAAATAGTTTTTATGAAGTAAAATCATCTTATTTGACTTCAACAGGAATAAAATATTTCTTTTTATAGAAGGAATACCTCTTTCTTTATTTGCTTTTAAGTAGGTCTCTAAAACAAAAACACCATTGCAACAGAAAACATTAGTAAGTTTTATTTTGAAAGAGTTCTGAGTTTTGTAGTAGCATTCATATTTTTCCAGTGTACCCACTTAACTGAATTTTTAGTGACTGTCTTATTTATTGAAAATTTAAAAAATCCAGCCCAGTTCTATTTACTGTGTCTTTTTTTTTTTTCTTCACCATCGATTCTAATCTAATAACACCTAATAGTTATCTTACAGAGATGTAGCAGCACCAAAGAGAAGAACATCCCACTTACAGATCCTGTTAGTAAACAGGATCACATAGGCTGTAAAAAATGGGGAAGGGAGATCTTCTCTGAAGAAAACACTGTGTGGAAACATTGATCATCTCTCGGTGCAATACTCTGGATTGCAAGCTGACCAAGTGGTAATCTTTTTAAATCTGACATACCAGAAAGTAAGCCCACGTTTTACCCTTTGGAAACAAGAAGGCTGAATGGAAAATAATTATAGCTGCAGTTAAGTTCAAGTAAATTATTGGGTAATGAACAGGACCACTGTTGGGAACCCTTGTCCGTGTACAAAAGCACGAGAGAAAAATACATGTGTGTTGCACGAACACTGAGAGCATTATTGAAGTAAATCTCTTTTACTTCCCCCCACTTACCAGACAGTATGCTGCAGTCATACGAGCTGTAGCCCTGAAAACATGCACAGCCCCACTCTGTACATTCTCCATTACCACTGCAGAGACTGGGGCACTTCAATGCAGTAAGTAGGCTCTCAACTGAGCCTTCAAGTTCCTGCGGGTTGTAATTTATTTCTTCTAAAATTCTTCTCTCACATTCATTCTCCAGAAGAGGTAAGGAAGCTTCTGCCCAACTGAGGTCATCTTTCAGCAGCAAATCTTTAACACACATATCGACTGCATCCTCTGTTCGCCGGCCAAGAAGGGCACCACAAGATCTTCCTATACTGGAATTAGCTATTGCCTGCTGGCAGAGTAACAAAGCGCTAGACTCGGTGAGGCCTGAAGGTGTGGGCCAAGAAGGAAGGAACTTTTGGTCTGTGTCAGTGCCATGGTCCTCTGGGAAAAAATAACTATATTCCTCTAAGTCTGTTTGGCTGAGACTCTGGAATAGGAATACTGGATGGTATTCATAATAATTCTGACGCTTCCCTCTACTTGTAACTGATGGACTTTTGAGAAGATGACTACTGTAACGCTGAGAATTTTTTCTAATGCCTGAACTTGAACTTCCTTCTCTTTCTGTACCAATTTTTCTCACTGAGGTTGCTGAGACATGTGAGTTTACTAATGATGTTTTGTGAAGTTTGGTTTGATTATCCTCCCTCTGCGGAAGTGTAAATGAATCCATTTCATGTGCAGATGAACGTTTCTTTAAGCCTCTGAGAAGATCAATAGAACCAAGATACTCAGCAGTGACATCCAGTCCTGGTATTAAAGAAAGAAATCTACCATTTTCACTTTCTTTACAAGACAGCGGAAGTTCTGACTGAGAAACTGTCTCCAGTTTATTCACTGATGGATAAAATCCATCATCTTCAAGTGCACAGTCACAGAAGACTACTTTTCTTGAAGATGTTAAAGAAGCAGGTGTTTTGTCAAACAAGCTATTTCCTGGTAAAATTCTAGACAAGAAAGAAGAAGATGAAACTGTATCATCTGAACTATCTTCATTGTCTTAGTAAAGTATTAACCTCCTGTTCTTTGTTGTTTCATACTTTTATAGCACGTCACTGAATCTGCATCACACAGTTGTATTTAAAGACCAGTTAAAACACAAAAACTTGAGAATAACTTATAATAAAAGAATTGAGATGAGTGGATATTTTCTGTATACCTTGATATTTTGTTCAAAACCTAATCAAACTAATCTTACATCATAGTACTTAAATACTTACTTGGCACTTCAGTTTCAATTTTCTCTTAAATTAACTATGGAATGCATCAATGCATTCTAATGTTAACTTAAAAACTTAAGAGGATTATTTTTTTTAGTATTTTGACAAATTTTAAAGAGTGTGAAGGAAAGGTCGAACCAAAAATTATGACACTTGATTTAAACAGAACAATTTTTACCTCCACTCCTTAATAAAAGAAAAAGGAACATTAGCATGATTTGGGATTTCCTCCCCACTTGCAGTGTGATAGTCATTCTCTGCAATTCCATCAAAGGTGCCACAGAGTCCCATTGTATGTCTGTAATCTGAACTGGGGGCCCTAAGCGTTATGCTTATTCCCCATTCACTCACATCTGCACGAATGAAAGCTCCAGAAGAAAACAAAACCTAAAAAGAGATTGAAGATATCATCATGAGAAACACGATTTTTAATTTTACCTATGCCCTAAGCAATTATTTACCACTTACTGTTACTTTTCTTCCTAGGTAGGATTCAGTGACTCTGACATTGCTTCCTGTTGTGTCTCTGTTTATTACAGATAAGTGTGGCTGTGATTCATGCAGCTGACCACTGCACATGTCAAATGCAATTATATCACTTCCCTCCTTGGCAACAAAGCCACAGTTGCAGGATGCTGGGTAGTGAAGACTTCCACAGTCCCACTGGCGAACATGAACTTCAAAATCTCGAGATGTACTCTTATACAGAACAAATGTTCCTGTTTTAAAATTGTCATAGACTCTGGAATCAAAAGAATAGCATGTGATATCACTTCGGTTATAATCACCACATGTCAGCAACTTTATCTTCAAACAGATTTCTAATATTTGGTGAACTTTGATAATGCAAGTCATTTTCCTGAGTCAGAAAAAACAAGCAGTAAAGCCCACAGACCAACACACAGCTTATCCTGAACAAACACCATCATATCTTTGTCTGTGCAGATCTAAACCAAAAAAAGAAAAAAATTAAACCTTATTTTTACGCCAGAAAAATAAGGAATAAAAGAAGTGTCATGAGTGGAGTATATGTAGACAATGGTTGAGAATGGAAACATAACCATGAAGCCTTTGACATTCTTTGATTTTTTTTTTTTAACACTGCATATGACAGGGAACTGGAGGGTACTTCTCAACCTTTCTGTTTCCACGACAGTGCACCTATGCAGAAGGAGCAATAAGATGCACAGCAGTGTGCATGTGGGGGCAGCTGCTGAAAACTGCACAAGTACCCTCGACAACACAATTTTGAAAGTCACATCTTTTTTAAAAAGCTCTGCTTTATTAAGATGGAGATGGGGAGTGCTTATTCCCAAAGATTACTTAAAATGAAAACCATAAATAGCAACTTGCTTTTTTTCCTTAGGGTTGCCATCTGTCCCCTGAAGCAAGGTTAAAATAACCAATTTAATGATTCAGCAGAAAGAAAGAAAAAAAAGAAAGAATGGAAAGAAAACCCCCAAACTTTTGCTGTGAGTTTAACAGCCTCTTGGCTACAAATGGCATTTGACAGTTAATTGTAGACTGGCAGTTTGCTTTGTGTATAATGGGCCAGGAGACAAACTGCAGATGGCTGCCCTACTAGGACTGCATAAGATTGTCCGTGATTCAGTGCAGACAGTTCCTTTTCTATTTGTTTCCTCAATTTGTAAAATAAAGTAGTAACATAATTTATCCTTAGAAAGAAAGTTCTTTCCCTGCAGCATCATGCTTCCTGACAGACCACATCACAGTAAAACAATGCTTCACAAGGAAGCTTGATCACAATGCATCCATAGTCAAAATGCTCAGTGAAGACATCCCTAAAACTGCTACTGAAGGAGAAACCGCAAGATCAGGATAACTCCATTGACTTTATTATTATTACTAGTCACAGTTCTGTCAGAGAATCAATCACAACCTTCATTTTTCCTTCTGTTATCAAGTTCACAGAAGTGGGGTTGTGGTCTGAACATCCTTATTTGGAGGCAACATACCCTCTTCTTCTCGCCCTGCCACTTGAAGAAATGTGCTTCTACTGAACAGAGAATATAAAAGTCTCAGGCTGTCTGGAGCATGTGTTTGTTTAGACATCATTTGTGAATTAGAAACACTTTGAAAGAAAGAAGCATAGCAAAACCACAACAGTTGTGTCCAAGGAAACTGTCTTCACTTCAAAAAGAAGGGCAGTGACGTGCAAGTGCCAGTACTGAATAAGTGCTGTCAATGCCACTATTGCTTTCAATGCCACTAATAAACTCAGCAAAATGCTACACAGACAGTAGATAGCTTCTAGGAACTTGCGTCTTACAAGGATTCAGATACTGACACACAGAAATAGGGAACCTATGCTGTTGATTGGAAACACCTTTGCATTAAAAGTTTCGTCCAATCATTTTATCATGGTTCGTATATGAGCATTGCTATCTTCCATAGTCAACAGACTGCACAGCATCCTCTCCTCTCTTGACATATGGCTCTAGAAAGTAAAATAGTCCATTTGCTTCATTCTCTTGCCTCAACCCCAAAACTTGCCTTTAGAAATGCAAATATTACAAACTTCATCGTGACTGGCAAGCTTTTTTTAAAAACTGAAGCACATTTACCCTTATTGTCAAAAAAACCCCTAAACTCAGTGCTGTTACAGAAAACTACATCTGACTTGGATCACTGGCAGAGATTTAAAAATAAATATATAAATACTTAAATAAATAAAACAGCCCACCAAAACCACCCTCAAAAAATCCCCACATGCTTTAAGTTAAGAGCAGTAATTCAGTAATTACCTTCCATCAAATGTAATTATATGAGGATCAGTAAATGAGTAGCAGTAGGCAGTGGGTAGATCCCTAACTGTAATCTTCAGAACAAAAAAGCAAATAGTAAGCCATGTCAGATTTGGAAATAAACAGACTCAGGTACATTATTTATCTTAAGATACGAGTTTACACTCTAATACATATATTATGCTTTTAATCAAACTGAGCAGTTATATCAATACTAAAATGTAAAAAATAAGTAATTCAAATGAAACCACAGAATTTAAATGAAAATAAAACAATTAAAATTGACTACTTAGAAATCTTTGTGCAAGTCAGGAAGTCATGACTGAAATAGAAACTTCATGAACATCAGCCATACTTCTGGCCAGTTTACAGAGCTTAACATGAAGATTTTCAACCTGTGTGCTTTCCGGAACATAGCCATTCCACAGGAAATTCTCACTGGATATAGGCTGGACTCCAATTCTGGTAATTCTGTCTCCATCCTGCATGAAGTCTGTCACAGCAGTGAAATAAATTACAGCTTGACTACAGATTCCATTATTGCACGGTTTCTGGAGAAGATCCACATGACAAGAAGAAAGAGCCAAGTTTAAACCTAACTGTTCTTTACCTGTTTTAAAGAAAATACATAATCAGTGAATTTTTTCCTCTAAATAAGTCACATGTTATATACTACTTTTAATATAGATAATAACTTATTTACATAGTCTTTCATAAATTAAAATAAATATGCATTTTTCTTGCATTTGGTCATGCAAAACCTCCTCTCTACACCTTTGTACACACACCCAAGAAATTGTTTTTGAATTTCCCCGTTTGATATACTAATGGAAATCACGATACGCTTGCTAATGTGACATAAAAATGGTTATCTGCAAAGGCAAGGCTCCTCCTGGTTCACGGGACTTGTACTTAGAAAGTACTAGAGAAAATGGCAATAACAGTAAAAAATGAGGACTTTGCAATTGCATATATAGTACTTGGAAAACAACAGGTAAACTAAATGAACTGAATTAAATTATGCGATTATTGAAGTATTCTGTCTATTCAAGTTAAAGAATGTGGCTCTGATATCAACAGCTGTCAAAAACCACCTAACTTCAACAAGTAATATGGACACACTCTTCCATATGTTCAGCAGCATCATACACAGCCTGTGAATACTTTACATTTCAGAAAGTATTTTACAGTGTAATAGCTTCTCCAAAGGAAGATACCAGCAAGAATATTTAGAAAAATATATTAAACATACAAAATGCAACAAAATCAGTGTAATACTTACCTTCATCAACACTATTTAATGTTAGTGAGATTTTGCAGTCACTTTCAAGCTGGCTAAACTCAGGACAAGGAACAGGAATGCTACTTTCTATTGTCAGTCTGTATTCCTTCCCATCTTCTGATATATCATGTGTTTCTGGATGTATCTAACACAGAAGAAACTCCACTTAAAATGCATTCTTCATGAGTAAACTGCAGCACTGCTAGGAGTGCTTGTTTACATTGGCTGAGCAGCAGCACGTTGGAGAAAAGATGTGGACACTACAGCCAGAGTCTTGAAGAGGTGGGAAAAGGGCCAAGGATAAGGAAAAGGCGAGAGTAAAGGGTAGATAGAAATGTAAGAAAATAACAAACTACATTAACCCCACAAAAAATGTATTCTCCATGTAACTCCTGGAAGCTAAGATACGGTTTGGTGTACTGTCTTGGGGGAGTGGGGAGGGAAAGGGAGGGAAAGTTACCTATAGGCAACAATTCCCAAAAGAATCTGGAAGCACCATATTTCTCCCGGGATTCTTCTCCATAAACTTACAATACAGCTCGCCAAAGATGTATAAATCAAAATGCAACTAGAGATCAGTAACAGGGGGCCTATAGCTGAGCTTGATACACTGAGTAAAATTCTGAACTCAACGTCACAGGGAAACAAAAATAACAAGTAGGCCCTTTGCAGTGTACACTGCAGAACTCCACTTACACGAGATAAATCTGGGCCCTGATCCTGCAGAAACATTAGCTCAGGCTAAGTCAACACCTGCAGTATGTCTTTCCTGGACTGGTGTCCCATTCCTGGCCAGCAAATGGGTCCCTATAGCTGTATCCACAGTAAAAACTCATAGATCATGTCCCAGCTTTCCTCTTTAAGCCCAGACCAGGTTGGCCTCACCTTCCCTCACTCCTATAGCCAGCTGGGAAGAGGGCCCAGTCTAGACTGTCCTGTCAGTCACATGCTGGAAGAGCATGTTGGCACAGGACAACATCATGCCAGAAATGGCAGCAGCATTAAACTAATGGACAACAGTGTCCCTGGGATCAGGTCTGAGACGTGGCCGTCCACGTTTATAAACACAGTGCCAGAGTTGGCTCTAGCTGCTGGAATCAAGGCTTGCACTGCATGTGCAAGGTGCCAGTTCAGCCTTCCTGCACCTTGAGTACGTGAAGAGAACAGAAACAATTGTGACTCATGCTTTTTGACAAATTTAAGTTCACCTCAGTGACAACATACTCTATTAATTCACAATTAATACATATTAAGTGCCTTCTAGTCAGAGGAATGACTGCTGTAGCAATACTCAAAGATTCCTACTACGATAAAGTAAAACATTTTTTTTTTTAAATGTTACCTTAATTCCAGCAAAAAATTCCTTGCTCTCAACTGAAGAGCTTTGCACATCTGGCTTCTCCATGAAAAAAGCAGAACTGCTACAGTAGACCTGTAGGGCAAAACCAGCATAACACAATTCATTTTTGGTATAGAGTGGTCAGACAAAGACAAAACCCAGCCACCATGGGTCAGTTCAGTGGATTCATCACAGCCAGTCTTCTGGTTGCACCAGAGGTTGTCAGTTGCCAGTGGTAATTGGTAAATACAGCATAAAAAAACCCCCAGAAACAGACTGAGCTACCTAAGACCTTTTCCTTTCATACACTACCAGTGGTGCAGAGACTTCTTGAACTAAAAGTTGCATATAAATCATCCTACTTAACCAATACCTAAGTCTCCCCAGATAATCTTTTCTGGAGCATTTCTGCAACCCATGACATCTTGCAAAAATGCATTCTATACTTGATTACATGTTATTTACTTCTTTTTTTCCGTTTCGCATTCCTTGCCCTTTAATTTTGTTTAGTGCCCATTAGGTCTCAGATTATGCTTTTCTGACATTATGGGCCTGGATAATCTTTTTCAAGATGATGAATTCACTGTGATTTCCCTCTACTGAACCAGTTCCCTGCTACTAGACACTGTGATTTTGCTTTGGTTTTGTGTTTGGCCTTTTTGTTTTGGGGTTTTTTAATTCTGTTGTTTCCATTTTGAGATATGTTGACCACACATGCAATATTTCCAATCCTGAAAAAAGATTCATAGCAGCAGCAGGTAACTTATGACTGTGCCTTTTGACTGTCACTGAAGTCCCTGAATGGTTTTTGAGGATTAACAATTGCTATTGTTGTGCATAAGCCATCCAAGCAGCCTGTCTTTGGCTTGAACATACACATGCACACCAACCACGGTTTTTTGTTTTTATTTTGGTCAGGAAAAATAACCTGTGTTTTGTATATATATTTATTGATTTTTCCAATGCTCAAGTTTCTCAAAGTTACTATGGGGGCCTATGTCTTGATTCTGCTACCATGGAAGGTAATGCAGGTACTCACACTGTTTAATTTCTGATGGCAGAAATTAAACCATTTAAGTCCAATCCTAGAGACAAAACCATTAAGCAGCAGCTCATTATTGATTCAGAGAAAAAAAATCTATCTAATGAATCAACAACACAGCTTCTCACAACCTTTGGCTCTTACAGCCTCTCATTGAGATGCAGTTGCATCCAAAAATCCTCCTAATTTACAGTATCGAAGAAAAATCACAGTAGAGGGTGAAGAAGACGCAACTTGAATAAAAATTAACGTCCTGGATGCATACTACATTGCATTGAGACAGTCTCAAAACCTTAAAGGCAGTGGTAATGAACAATATATTCTGTGGTATTTACACGTTCATACAGGCACTGTTGGGGTAAACAAGTAGAGGCCAGGAAAAATTATACAGCATGGTGCTGGACCTCTCTCTGACCACTTTTAGCATCTACTGGGCCATATTTACAAAGATACAAAGAAATTATAATTAAGTTTTAACATACTCTGTCTCCCAATCTGACGTTTATCCCATCTAGTTCTAGAAGTGAGAAGGTATGAACTGCCGTTTCGTGTGTAAGTTCTTCTTTGATGCCTTCAGGAGAAAGTCTTGACCAAGTTACAATGAATCCAACAGAGCTGTTTGCAGAAGGAACACCAAAGGTACACCTTAAGTATATGCTGCCTTTGATCATCTCTGCTACAACTTCAGGAACGGATGGCAGTGGTGGTGACACAGATGGAGCTGATCTAGCAGCCAGGTTACCTAGTTCAAACAGAAGGGTGGTTTGTGCTTTTTATTCTGTGCAAAATCAGCATTGGATAAAATGACACTGACATACCTTTTGCCAGTTAATAGACTAATAATATTTACCTTTTTCATATGTGGAAATATTACATAATTTCGTAAGAGAATCAAAAAAAAGTATACCTTCCTTTTATGAATTGTTAAATGGAGAAAAACTCTTTATGAACCTTTGATTATATTCTAGCCAATTGGAAGGTGCTAAAGAGGAGGGAAAATTAAAAAAAGACAGACCAAAAACATAAACAAGGGAATAAAATACAAGGAATTATTTTACCACATTGGAGAGAGCAACATGCAACAGAATTTCCCTTACGGTAGAATAATTACACTACTTATGAAGAAAGGGGGGG
>VXAY01003846.1:1775814-1786849 GCA_013399855.1 Oxyruncus cristatus | reverse complement strand
AAGAAAAAAAAACAAAAAAGAAAAGGGATATTTAGAAAGTAACAGAATAAGCAACTGTAGATTTGCAGATTCCTAGTATATTTCACTTCCAAAAAATTAAAGTAATATGTAAATCAGCATTATCAAAATTACTTTTTAACATTTTGGTACTTACTCGAAACATTATTCTGAGAAAGTACTTTTGTAATGCAGGTTTTTTCTGAAATTACCTCCAAACTGCTCATTTTGCAACAAGCCAAGCAATACTTGTTGATAACATGAACATGTTTTTATTCAAGACGGAGTATGACTAAATGTTGACATTACTGGGTCACAGATGCACAGAAAATATTGAAAATCAAAACAAAATACTCACTGCTGCAGGCACCTTGAACTTCCATTTCCTCAGGATCACACGTCTGTGGCTTTGCATCTGAAACAACCATAAATTGTTCTTACATTTTATATTCACACACATACAGTGTATGTGCTCCAGTGCTCTTAAAGTATTGCCCTATATTAAAAATACACCAAATATCACAAAACACTAATTGAAGTGCAAATTTGCAGAACAATCTTGTAATCTGACCCATATATAACTATGGCAGTAGTCAGTACAAAGGCCTGTGTTGGAAATCACCTCGGAGGGAGGGTATAGAACATTCTACCACCTCTGCATCTTTTACTACTGATGTATTCAGCCAATACTTACAGATGTTGTCACTGAATAAAAAGGAATTAAACTATTCTCTTGAATATATTTTGCCTCCTCAAATCCACATCTGAACACTTATTCATTACCCACAACCCTGGATGGCCAAATTCAGTGCAGACCTGCTTTGAAAAAAATCCCCTTTCCTACAGGAGCCTAAGAAAAAGTGCTTTTGCACGGCTATTGTTTTGTACTTTGAACGCTATAAAAAAATAAGTGAAACTTTGCATTTGTAACAGGAGCAGAAAGAGGTTAGTCACTCCACTCAAACTACGTAAGAAGGGAAGCAACAACACTGAAAACCCCATTCACCAAAAAGAATGAAGAGAAGACTTTACTGTTCCACACTTCACAATTTGAATTCCTGAGCATGTAGAGGTCAGACTGTTTGAAAATTTGCATCAAGCGTTTACAGCTATCAGGTGTGAAAGAGAAAACACAGCACACATGGTAACCTAGATACAAAAAGCAGCACATCAGTACAGTGCACTTCATGCAAAAACATCATCATAAATGAGTGCCTGTAAACCCAAAATGTGTTTCAGATTTACAGCATTCAGCAGAGCCAAATAAGAGTTATGCTTTTTGCCTGTTTTGTTTTGAGACAGTAAAAATTTGCTAGCTTGCTGCCTCTCTGGTTTTATACCTTCCTTCCTATTCACAAGCCCTGAGCCAAAGTAAATGCAAGTCCTACTGTGCAGGAATTCTTCACTGTTTCAGTCACATGCGCACTGAAACCTTGGAAAATGCTTTAACAATTGGACCTAAATGTTAGGCCACTAAGGCACCAGAAAGCCCACTGGCAGATTTGCTATTAAGCTTCTGAAAGCAGTCACTAATAGAGATTATGACTCAGAGTACTACAGTATACGATGCATAAAAATATTGCTAGCATTTTCACTCTGGTACATTATACAAGCTAGTAAGAATTTCCTACTACATTAGTTTGTTCCTATTTGACAGTATTTCACAGTATAACTGTAAGGATTTAACCATGCCTTACTTAAGTTATCTGAAAAATCTGGCATGAACAATTAAATACTGAAGTTTTGAGCTGTGAACACCAATACACTTCTGCAGCACAAGGGTCCAAGACACTGTGAGACATTGCAAAAAATCTCCACTTCATTTCTTTCTCACAGTACTAAGAAAGTGTGCATCAGTAAAACATTTCTGTGTTGAATTTTCTTCTAGAAACAAAGTGTACGCTCTTCAGAAAGATGATAAAAGAGTTACAGTAACAAAAGTATTCCGAACAATGCTAAACAACAGATATAAGCACAGTTTAGTCAAGTTCTTAGACAAAGCTCACGCTGATACTTAATTCTATGCATGTTCAGTAATGGGCATTTGCAGAGTACGAGTGCCGCTGTAGGTACTGTGAATTTTTATTTCCAGATGTGTCTTATAACCCCACTTCCTTATACGGAAAATTTCAATTCTTAAGTTTTTGAGCACTGAACAATAGTTGAGTGCTACATGTAAGTTAAAAAGGGACAAACTGGACCCACCTTACCATTTCAAATCATTCTTCTATCGTATCAATAGTAAAAGTAAGAATTGCAAGAAATTTTAGCATAACTATTTTCTGACATTTCCACTAAGCCAAGTATCCCAGAAACACACTTATAAACACACACACACTTAGCTGAATTAGAGCATGCATTTTCTCACCTTCTGCACAATAACCCATGCATCCTTGGGTGGGCTGCAGTAAGTAAACAAAGAAATCTCCACAGTTCCTCACCCTGACAGGGATTCGGAAAAGACAGCAGTCTTTTGAAGTGCTGAAGAAAAACTGCCATGTAGCACAAGCTGTTAACTGTTTGATCTCACCAGGTCGAGGCATGGATTCTGACTCCCTCAGAGACAGCCAGATAGGGGCTTGAGTCCCACAGTGATTCATCTTCACCATTGGAAAAAAGATAAGAAAATGGTTAACGCTAAATCAAACTGTTGCTGTGCTTTAATGAGAGGTACATATTAATTAATTACCTGCATGAGCTTTTAGCAAAGTTTAGACAGTGTAAGGACAGGGCTTTCTGACTTTCCTCCTGAAGGTTGAACACAAATGTACACAAAAGAGACTTAAGTCCTTCATTGAGTCTAATGAATTTGTTTTTTTTAAAGACAGGCTATAATTCATTGCCTGAAGAACTTAACTGGGAGCCACAACTGAGTGTTTTGCCCAAGAAAGGTCACAGTTGTGTTATGGCTTAGTGAGCTGCTCTGCACCCATTAACCTGCAGTAACTGGTTGCGTGAATGCTATCAGAGCACAGCAAGTACAAGGCAAAACATATGCACACTGAGTATCAACTACACTGAATATAACACCCTTTGCCATGAATTGAAGGCTCTGCTAACCTCCTGGATTTCCTCTAAAAGATGTGGCCAACTAATGGCAAGGTTACTGACATACAGCCTGAGTCGAAAATGCAAGACAACTGATAAGCCCGCTCTGTTCCTCATCTTTGGTTACAAATATGCTTGTTGCAATGCCATAACAATCACACTGACTTTGTAGCAACTCTAAATCCTTTGGTGTTTACAAAGCAGTGGACCATGGTCTGTAGTTCAGATGTAATTCAACAAGTCATTTTAGCAGATTGTTGCTCCTTCTCTTGCAAGCAAAAGCCTTTTTCAGTGTTTTTCTTCATGAAGTAAGAAGTCTGCAGTGGAAAACTCTCCCTCACCTCACCACTATGGCTATGTCAGGTCTTCAGGTCAAGGAAGATGCCCTGAAAGCCACAAATTCACAGCAGTATCAACCATGGTAACCAAAGTCTGATTTAACAGACACAAGAGTTTACCAGTGGAATATAGAAAAATGAATCCTGAGGAGACAAAGAAGGAATTTGGTTCATGGGTTATCAGAATGAGTTAAAGATCAACTCCTGGCTTTCATGTGCTGCTGGAAGCAAACTGAAGAGAAACAACTAGAAGGACACAGCATGTTAAAACAGGCATTTGAAAAACATTTACATGAAAACTATAAATCTGCAACTGTGAGATTTTGAGAACCTCTTCTTCAGTCTTTGCCTCAAGTATTCCTTTCTTTGATCTGATAGTGCAATGAGATCAACTTGTCTTTAGATCTCTTGGTATAAAGTCTACTGCAGACTCACTGAGCAATTACTTACCTCTAAATTGCACTTTTCTTTCTTAATCTAGAATCTCTGAGCCCACCATCAATCCATCAGAATGACAAAATTAATAACAAGTACTCAGAAATAGGATGGATTGTTTAAGTCTGAATCTTTGACAAAGATTAAATGCACCTATAATAAAAGTTCCTCTACAAGAAAAGAAAGGAGGACACTTCCTCAACAAGACATCCATTTTAATTCGGTTTTAATGTTTTGACTTTGAGATTGAAAATAAATGTTGTGGTTTTGTCAATAGATGCAAAAAAGCAGATGTCAATGCATAAATTTAATTTGCTGAATAAGCTTTGAATCAATAACTTTCCAACTGCAATTATCTGAGCTCCTCTGTGATAGGATGGCAGCCTATTTTTAACAATATTTGCTAAGCATTGAAAACTTCAGTTCTCAAATGTCTAAATGTCAGTCAAATGTCTAAAACCTACCTAGATGAGATGAGTAGGTATTTTGTCTAACCTCTGTTCTGAAAAATGCATTGGTTTTTTTGCCTGGCTCATCATGCTGACTCTTTGCATAAAAGAATCAATTTTTGAGAAAATACAACCAGTTAATTGACTTTTTCCTTTTTTTTTGTATTAAATGTAAGTGAAAGTCCTTCAGTAATCATACTTTGGGATTTTTTTTTTTCAGTATAAAACCTGCATAACAAGTAGCCTCTGCAGCACATTCCTCTTAGTCTTTGAGTCAGCTGCACATTAAAGGTACTTCAGTGGCTTTATACAGCTGCAAAGTTTTAATAAATAAATAAAAATAAGACAGGCTGCCATAAAAATTTAATTCATTAGTATACTTTAACTGTTTTGTATTCCTTTAGAAGCACTTCATTGACGGGATTTTATTTTAATTTTTTAAGAGGCTGTGACCAAGAAACTTCAATTCTTTAGAAAAATCAAGGATAAAATATTCTAATGACATTCTTAAGTTTTTAAACAAGGAAATGTTTTAAAATAGGAAACTACAAAGACATACCTTCTTAGAATGTATCAGAGTTTTTTGTATGCTGCAAAATAAAGAATCACACATTTAAAGTATTAAATAAGTAGTTCTTGAGTCTTTGGGGGCTTGCAGATGACAACTCATCCTCAGTTAGCTCTGTTAGTTCAAGTCACTTTAGGAGTAATCCCTTCTCTCTGACGTGATCACTTTAAAAGCTCCGCAATTACTGGATTCATGTGGCTTCACGTCTTTATTCTGCTTTCACATGGCTTTCCTAATGGACTGACCATCACATACTTGCAGCTTTACATGATATCCCTGCTACGCTGCCACTGAGAAAATCTTCTTTAGCACCGACTACAAATTACAATTTTTGAGTGCTCTGGAAGGGATTTAATTTCATCCTCTGCTACTGCCCATTCAGTGTAAAATTTTCAATGTTTAAGACTTAATTTTCAAAGTAATACATTTTAATATAATCAAGTATTTAGGAAAGATAGGTACTTTGTATTCTTCCACATCAGTCTTCATAACCATATTCTATTTTTTTATACCTATCCTACTGAAAAATTCTTCAGCAAAAAGAGTTACTTCTCAGAATCAAATGATTTGTAACAATACCTCCACGCACTTGGTTGGCATCTCAGCAGGCTTATCAAAAATCATAAAGCGATACCATCCTGGTGTTAGGGAATGGTCACAGATCAAATCCTGAATAGCTGATTGCTGGAGTTGGGATGAATCAAAATCAACGCTTCGGTAAGGACTCTGCAGGATCTGATGTCCAGCAGGAGAGCACTCAAGAACTGTGGAGCAAGAGCATTTCCAGTATCAAGACAGAATGCCTAACAAGTATTTTTAAAAAGATGTTAAGTATTTTTAAGGGAAAATAAGGATATATCACAATATGATTGAAACTAATTTTACAGAAAAACATATTGAAGTCTTTGTAACAACAAATTTGCATGTTAGGACTCTGAAACTTAATAGAATTCATCATGTGATAACTTTCCTTCTTTTTTGTGGACAATACATGCAAATTAATAACCATTTACCCTAGATGTAAAAACAGAGGGAAGGAATATGTTTATACAGTCTACCTAGATTTTGATTTTCTAGTTCCACTGATGTTTATCAAACCTAAAAACCTGAATACAAATGGGTGTCAGATATATTAGAAGATCAAAATCTTACCTGAAGAGAAATAAGGATTATCCAAAGGTCTTCTGTAAAAAGACTACCATTTTACATGATTCCAATGCATGAAACTAAGAATTCCGTCAAATGAATGATAGTTGGATAGTTGCATATAGTTTGTTCATGTACATGCAGATTATAGCAAAAGTGTGTATGAAAATGGTAGACACTTGGTTATGCATTTTACGACAATTTGCATGACTGACACACTAAATTATAATAAAGTAAATACAACTGAAAAACTTATTGTTGGACATCTAAGTGACCTTGTGGCCTCAAAAAAGATCTCAAAATTTCTGATGGGTAAAATGAAGGATCGGAGTCCAAAGAAGTCTTTATGATAGTTTCTTTTTTAAATGCAGACTCATTCAGAAATAAAGCAGAATGCCAGAATGCCAGAATTTCTGAGTCTGATCTGACAGCTGAGTTGACTCCTGTCAAAGACAGTGACAACAGAAGTTCTGACTAATGGTGTATTTACGTGCAATGTTCTGAACAGCCATTCTTTCTCAGGAATGTGCTTGGGAAGTGAAAGTAGAGAAGAATAAAGTAGAAGAATGTTTATAAATAAATTACACCTGGACTATACCTATGTATTTACCTTGCTTTTAAAAATGGATACCAACTGATGCTGACTGTGAATAGAATTTCAGGTTATACTGAATGACACGGTGAATCTTAATTCTTCCTTTCACTATGCTGCTAATGAATTTTAAAATGCAGCTGTAAGCAAAGCTCTCTAGTGCTAGATTTTGAATATGAATGCTCTGATCTTCAGTTTTTGGTCCTGGGTTTGTCTGTATTTGTCGCAAACATATTTTGGTTCAAATCATGCAATAATGCAAAATCTTCCACATTTTTTGTGTCATTGTCTAGATAACCACAAAGATAAAACAGTTTCCAAATAAAGTAATTCCCTTCCTTTAAACGGAGAAGAAGCCTTAGCGAAAGAACAGACTTCATCTCTTTTAGCACACATTATGAGAATCCTATAGTCTTTCAAAGACTGAAGATTTCATCGAATATGGCTTTAGGCTACCCAGGCAGGTAACAATAGCTTTATCTTCTAGCCTCTAAGGGCAGCTGGAAGTCGGTGTGATTGACTGTGCCACCACTGTGCTTCTGAGTTGCTCGTAGCAGCCTGTAGGCTATTCATGTCCATACAATTTGACCTTACAGAGAACTTACCCTCCACTGGAATTTAAAGAAAAGCCCTTGAAGAATCACAGGTCAGTCATGTGTGTTATTAAAATGTTTTCCAAGCAAGCTACAGCACAAGCAGTTTACGAACCATGGTGAAAGTTTCTTCCTGTCCTCTATTTTTTGTTGGAATTCTTCCTTTCATACAGCACCCTCATTAGTTTCCTTTCCCGTAACTGAGCCTCTCCTGAAACAATTAATATCTGTTACCTTCCCCATTAATAAATCAAGCTAGACATGAGACAAGTCTTTATTTTCTTTTCCTCCACAATTTAATTAGATCATCATTTGATAGATCTTCAAAGCAGCTGACTGTACTCACTTGTAATAGGGTTATAAATCCTACTAAAGATCAAATTATAAGTTTCTTATTATGTATATCACTTTAAAATGTCATCCAGTTCTTTGTGTATTGGTTCTTCCTTTCTAGAAGTATGCTAATATTTACATAGTTATTGTATGGAAACTTTGGAGTTGTGTAATACTAGTTGATTTTTTCTCTCTTTTCCTTTCCTTATCCATTCTGCAAAACAACTGAAAATAACTACCATCATCAATAACACAAATAAAAGTTACTTTTTTACATGTCTGAGTTTAACTGAAATGCTGCCTGACTCCAGCAACAGCAGAAACAAATAATACTATCATATTTATGGATAGATAAGGACAACAAATGAATGTCATGTTCTCTGTGAAAAAGTTACTCCTGAAGACAAGATCTACTCAAACCATGGGCATTTACGAGGGGAGTTGGCTAAATTTTCCTCTGAACTCACAATTTACTTACTCAGGATGCCTTAAATAAAAATAAATTTTGGTATAAACATTCTTTAAAACATTATTCCCAGAATGATGAATACCGATTTTGCTGTACTGCTCCAGAAAAGCTTTGCCTGTGTCTAACAGCCATCAATTTTACAGAGTCATAGAATGGTTTGTATTGGAAGGGACCTTAAAGATAATGTGGTTCCAATCCCTCTGCCACAGGTAGGGACACCTTCCACTAGACCAGGTTGCTCAGAGCCCCATCCAACCTGGCCTTGAAAACTTCCAGGGATGAGGCAGCTGCAGCTCCTCTGGGCAACCTGTGCCAGTACCTCATCACCCCCATTATAAAGAACTTTTTTTTAATATCTAAATTAAACCTACTCTCTTTCATTTGAAGCCATCACCCCCTGTCCTGTCACTACGTGCTCTTGAAAATAGTCTCTCTCCAATGAGTCACTCCCCAGTGAGTAAAGTCTGACAAAATTACAAGGAACTGAAAACAGGGGCTCAGCGCTGAAAGTGCTAAGGAAGGTTACCTACAGAGCAGGCTTACCTACCAGCTGTGCCTAGTATGTGAGAACATTAAAGTACAGGAAGACGCATGCACTACTGTTGTCTTGAATTCACTCACAATCACAAAATATTCTAACATGTTCTGACACAAAATGGAAAACTCATGTTTTCTAACAAAATTTAGCATTTAATCATGATTATTCTTGATGGAAATCTTTCCATGTATATGGGAACATTCTTTTTAATTATTTCTTTTTGAACCTTTAAATATATTAGTGATTTAATAACTTTAATTTGAAATATTTGCCATAGAATAATGAAATTCTAATTATGAAACACACAAACGACTACTTGAGAAGTGAGACCATGAAATTCAGGCTTCTTTGCAGATTGTGCACCTCTGGTTTAACTTAACTCAAAGGAGATACATGCAATAGGATACATGTGATGAGGAGAGACTTATTTCTAGAAAGTCAAACTCTCTTTTCTGTTTGGAGGTCCAGATACTACACACTGTCTGGTGAAAAAGCAATCCAACCTGGGAATATATGTAGCTGTTTCCCTAAAATATTCTATCATATTCTGTGCTTCTTTCCACAAACCTTCTATATACCACATATGGGTCTCTACTGTTCTTCAACTCGAGTCTCTGCATGCCAGGAAGAATTTGATTCCGTATTTGCTTTTTCCTGGATGTCTTCAGAATTAATACAGTGAGCTTTGCTGGGATACATCACAGACCTTCTTGGTACTGCCGGATATTGAGAAATGTGACCCTAGGCTGCAACATTTTAAAGACAAGGATAGTATTGTGCCAGTGGATGAGCCTATTGGGGAGATGTAGATGAAAGCTTTGCCAACACTTCAGGGTTTGTATCATGATTGACATGAACTGGGGTACTTAATAGGTACTCTGAATACCACACCTTAACCAAAAGTCAGAGAGGTTTCTGAAATTAACAAAAGAGCTCATTTTCCACAAAGAGATATTTAAGGTTCCCGATGACTGCCTCTGAGGCACTCAGGCAGAAAATGAGTTCCACAAAGTAGGGGCTTTTCAACTTCCTGTTCATATCTCTGTTCCACCCATGTGCAAAGAGGGCTCAATGATTTTCTACCTGTCCACAGTGTTTCCAGCATGATGGAGCAGTCAATAACAGAGAAATGACAAATGCAAACCAGAACAGAGAAGGGGAAAAGAGCCACAGCAGAGTACAGATAGGCAAGGAGAGAGTGGCAGGACTGGCAACTCAGTTCTTCTGGTACAAATAGCTTATCAGTTTTTATCTCCTGCTGTCCAAAGGTCAGGGTCTGGCAAGTGGCCATAGATAAACAGTATCTTTAGTAAGTGCCCATTCTGATCATGAATGTGCTTTTTCTTGCATCCACTGATTGCAAAGGATGCAGCATATCAACACTGCAAGGCAGAAATTAAAACTAGGACTGCATTTAGTAAAAGTGCTTAGATGTTCTCATGGATTTTAAGTCCTTCAAAATACTAAAATAAAGGGAAGTTCACTTTTTGGAAGAAGTTATCCTGAAAAAAACTAGAGTAACACTTTTAAAGCAAAATATAAAAATGACTGTAACTACCTAAAAGATGCCATTTCCTTCGATGAGACCTAAATGAGAATGTGAGCAAAAATGTTGTAGCAATGACAGTATTGCAATCCCACTGAACAGGAATATGACTATTCTCATGCAGAGAACAACGAAGAAAATCAAATCAACACGAACACATTAATACATCTTTATAAATAACCTTATTTGATTTAGTGTTAAAAACACTTTTCAACCACTCATGTCCACACCCTAAGAGGTGTTTTGCAAAGGCAGTAAATAATTGCGTATTGCTTTATAAAAACGTAACACATATGTTTATAAAACGTTTTGTAGTCGTTTTCAATGTAATACACTATTGCATCTACTCTTTATGTGGATTTTCTGTCCGAAGTTTGAAACAATACAGACACGGGGTTTGGAGAAGTCCCAGGTAAGGATGTTCCAACCCACCGCCTGTGCTCCAGCACGCAGGGCAAGAGCGCCAAGAAGAGAGAGTGGGAGAACCAGCACTCCTGGTCCTCGAGTTTCCCTCGGCAGGTCTTCCCCGCTAGTGCGCTACGACAAGGACAGTTCCTACTCTGTTGATAAAGTTACGCCTCTCCCAGTGAAACCAGCGACACGCAGCTGCGGGGCTGAGCGCAGGCGATGTGCGGGCACAGGGGAGCACCGGCGCTGCCCCTCGGCCCCGCGGCTCCCAAAGCAGCCGCCCGCCCTCCCGTCCACCTGCTGGCGGCGATGCTCCCGATTCCCGGTGCCCGCTTCCCGGCGCCGCTTACCTCCCGGGCGGGCCCCGGCCGGCGCCAGGCAGCCCAGCAGGGCCGCGCAGAGCCAGAGGTGCGGGGCTCCGGGGGCGACCCCCGCCATGGCTCCGCTCCGCGGCCCCCGCGGTTCTCCCGGCCCGGGCGGTGCCTCCGCGCTCCTCCAAGCGCTCCCTGCGCTCACCCCGCTCCTCAGCGCAGCCCCTCCCTCGGGGGTCCTCGGCGGGGCGCGGGCCCCCGTCC
>VXAY01003846.1:1715843-1775794 GCA_013399855.1 Oxyruncus cristatus | reverse complement strand
CCATCCAGCCCCGGCCCCGGCCCGGCCCCCCGGGGGTCGCGGTGGGTTGTCCCTGTCTACTCCCTGTACCCTCTCGGCGCTGGGGGGACACCGCCGGGGGTTGTGCCCGAGGCGCGGTGGCATCCCCTGCCCGGTGCTCCCTGGTGAGGATTCTCAGCAGGAAAACGAGCAAAAGTCGTTAGTTCTTGTTGAGGGCTTTGTAAAGATGCTTTTTCCTATCCCAGACAGACTCAAAGCTGGTCGGCATCGTGAGGAATGTCCTCCTGCCCCAACCCAGAATGGTATTTGTTTTCTAATGTGCAGTAAAACGCTGAAGAAGAGCCTGTTTCAAATTGACCATTCCATAGATCATCAAGAGTGTTTTATATTTCTGTAACCTTTATTATGTGTAACCTTCATTACCATTAATGCAGACTGAGTTTAGCAAACATTTAACAGTGCCAAGAGCCCCAAGTTTCAAGACTTGCGGAGAGATGTTCCTCATGTCTGTCAGAGGACAAAGGACAGGACAAATTTAAGCATTTTAGATCTGGTAATCCTGGTATTTTCTATTGTAGGCCTGAGGTTGTACAGGCACTGAACTACCTTGCACACACGAAGGTATACAGCAGTCCACAGAAGTGTTTAATATTTTCTGTAGGACGTATAGACCTAAATCTAACAAATGTTGATGACACTGAAACACAGCTTACTGCCTTCCATTGAACAGATGTTCTGGCTACAATGGTCAGAGAGGACTGCTTCCAGGAGGTACTAACATGGGTGGCTATTTGCAGAGCAGGTTTCCCTGCACAAGGAGATATCAGGGCTTGGAGTTGAGGCAGATGCACAACAGCATTGTGGGGGTAATCTGTCCTCTTTTGCTCACATACACTGAGCCTCTTCATTGCAAGAGGCAGTTCAGCTCCATGATGGCAGTGAGTTTTCAAAAGGAATCCCTGGCACAACCTGAGAGTTGAATGTGGAGTCTCATATTTCTGACTGTTCTCTCAGGCAGATACTTTTGTCTTAAGCCTTCAGGGAAATTTTAACAATGAGTTTTCTTAATTGTTTACTCAGCTATCTGGTTTATTTGTTAGCAGATATGATAAACTTTTATCCTGAAAAGTTGCATATATCTGAAATTAGTTTGGGGTTTATTTTTAATTTTTCTAAAACCACATGCTTATAAAGAAGATGAGGAGAGCATAAGGTATTTTACAAGTTACAAAATCAGGACATAGAAAGAGAGATATGAGAAGCTTTGACAAAATTTAAACATTGAGCTACTTCTTTGACCCATGCTAAATCATGATGGAGTGGTATTTACAGGAGAATTTACACCTTTGGTCATGGATCATTCAGGGGATTGAAAGAGGTGGCAGTAATGGCTTCTGGAGTACAGACACCTTTCATCATTTCTAGACTGGTTTTCCTCTACCAACTTCCTCTGTTACTATAAGCCTTGTAGCCTCTTACAGAGACAGCAGAGAAAGAGCATATTGTGGTTAAAAGAACGGACAACTTGCCAGAAGTAGTACTTGGCACTCATGGTGACAGAGTTGTGTCAATGAGAGTGAATTTACGGAATTTACAGAAAATGAAAGTAATTCTAGGCCAGCCTAATGCTTATAGTTGGAGAATAAGTCTTTCCAGCAAGTTTTAGTCTATAATTTCTGTAGTTCTAATTAAGCAAATCACAGGCTACGTAAAGTTGATTTGTACTGCTGAAAACACCTCTCTCATTTAAAATGGAATATGAACTCAAACTAGAATTTTGTATGTGCATATTATAAAGTAGCAGGATGTTTGGGAGGAAAACCAAGACTGTCAAATGAAGAATTTAAGATACCATAAATGGTTATGTAGTTCAAGTCATTCCTGTTGTAAACAGTTTAATATTCAACTGAAAATACACACAGGCAGTGATGATATCAATGCTAGGGAGCATTTAGACATTGCAGCCCAAAGCAACATTTCCCAGAGTGTATTTTATGACGAACAATGAAGAAAGAGAGATTTAAGGGTGGTTTTGAAGATTGTTCCAAGGCTAACCAGTTAAGTAATCTCAGTCTGTTTGGTAAAGCTTTTAAACATATATTTCTTTTAACGTAGATTCTAAAGTTTTGTTTATGAATGAACTAAATTAATTATTTGAAGGAAGCCCAAGCAGAAGTGCTTTTACTGGCTCAGGACTGGCTTATTAGGGAGGGAAAAGCACAGTGATAAACTGAAAAGAAAGACGTGTTGGATGACAAGGAACATGACTGGGGCCTTGCTGAAAATAGAATCATTGCAGAAGTTTAAAAATTCAGATAACAAAGAAGGTGGCTCTGCTGATGCTAAGTTCTTGGACCTGCAACTGTATTGTTTTGGTTAATGGTTATCTACATAAGTTCATTACTGTGAGCTCTGGCATGTGTGTATGGGTAACAGGAATCCTAGAAAACATGTCCAAGGGAAAAAAAGGAATTTTCTTATAAATACAGCCAACATACCAACTTCATCACCTGACACTTCGGTTGTTAATGTGCCAATGTGATGTCTGTAACAATGCACCTTAGATCATTAACTTAATATATATGAAATACGCAATGTCTTATACGTTATTTAACAAGATGATGTTATCTCAAATTGCTTTTGGGGGAACAGTCCAGAGTGGAGAGCAGGCAAGTGGATAGAAGGTCGATTAAAGATAAAGGAGTAAGAGCCTTAACTATTTTAGGTAACTAAGTCAGGAAGAACAATCAGCAGTGTTTGCCAAAATATGTTCAAATAGATGCATGAAGCTGCTCAGGTGTGAACTGGAAACGAAAAATCACCTTTGAGTTTTAAAAGTTGTTGGCTCCAAAGTCAGAAATGTTTTTTCGAGTTGTATCCAAACCCTCAACTCAAAGGTAAATAAGAGGATCCCCTAGAAGAAAGGCAATGCTTGTGGTAGCCTCCTTGGAATAACAAGTAATTAGTGAATAGTTGGGCACAAGAGAGGGGAAGCAGAGGTTGAGAATTGAGGACAGCTGGGTGGGTGAATGCTGACCTGAACAATGAATCACCAGCTCTGACACTTAGAAGTTCTTAGCCTTGTTTTGTAAACTTAGATAAAGAGTTAGAGAACAATCTCATTAAGCTTAAGATAAAATTGCCCATTGTATCTGCTTTATTATAGGGCTTTTCCTTCAAACTGTGTAGCTAAGAGATGGAAGTCTTTCTTAAATGAATCCTCTGTGCTGTACTGTTAAGCCTCTCTATTGTAGGCAAGGTAAATCTGAGTAAGCCCTTATAACCTTTGTTGCTGTATTTGCTATCTGTGCAGAGATAGAGCATGGATGTTAACTCTAAATAAAGCTGTGAGCAGAACTTAGAAGTTGGGAGAAATTTCCCTGCAAAGCGTCAAAGGTTATTGTTGTAATGCCAAGTGCTGAATGTTTGGAAAGAGTTGCCTTAGCAGATAACACCACTCCCGTAAGGAGCAGATGGCTGAGAGATAGCCTGCAGCTCTAAGCAGATCCAAAATTATCAGAGAGGGGTGAGTTCTCTTGCACTTGCCCTTTAATGTTTTTAGTTCTTTCTGTTTGTAAAAACAATTTCTTTTTACTTATGCCAGTTCATATATGTGAATGGTAAGTGAACTTGTCCTTTCCAAAAGAATAAATTGTTAACATTCTTTGTCTAATCAATTCTGTCCTTAAAGTCAGATTCCAATCTTCCTTCAAACTGTAGATTGTGTGACTTTTAACTGAGCTACCGTTCATTTGATTTAAACCAGCTCTGAAACTAATGTCCGGAAACATCACTAAGACGTAGGAATACCCAAAAAGACACATTGCTAGTTCCACTTCAGAATGAGATATTTGATTCTATCACCCACTGCTATATTTGACATCAAACAAATAGAAACAAAGAATCAGTAACGGTCACGTGTATTTATTTATTTCAGTTATTGTGTGGCTAACATTACAGCATCACAAGAGGTTAAATTTATTCTGCTGGGAGTTCTTTCAGAAAACTGAAAGGCTTTTGGGTGGCATTTGTTTTCCAAAATGCTTTTAAAATTTGTAGAGGGCATTTTTTAAACTGCCATGTAAATGTACTCAGCGTTGACAGCCTGTTTAACTTTCAGAAGTAATGACATCTTTAGTATGTTTTAGCCTCTAATTCTCTTTTATATTTGACCTCTTGTATATACTATATTTGACTTATGTAGTAAAGGACTTTGGTATAAAAATCTAATGTAATTTGGCTTTGATAAGCAGTCTAGGGTTTAATGTAAATCATAGGAAATTGATCTCCAGGGGTTATTAAGAGCCAAATAAAATCAGTCTTAGGCTTTCCATTAACTGTCTTTGGATCAGCCCCTTACTCTTTTATTGTTCTCAAGTATTTTTATATTCTTAACTCATAGTCTATCAGCTGTATTTACTCAGAATGTGCCAGAATATTTTGAACTCTGGGAAGTCCCTTGGCTAGTGGAATATTAAGGGAATAATCTTTGTTTTACCCATACTGAACTCTGGCATGGACATGTAATTACATTGATCAGTTGAGCTTTTACTTTATGTATGGCAACAGTTTAATAGGTAGCGAGTTAGCAAGATCACAGAGCAACCAACTCTGGCTGTGTCTAAATACAGACATGGCACATCCTTTCCACATTCCATGGCTATCTGATAACACTGAATATACAAATAAATAACCTGTGGCTGGCTTGGCAAGGAGAGATACATTCGCCAAAGCAGGAAAAGCACATTCTTTGCCTTTGTTTTATGAAAATGTCTCTGTGGGCTCTGAAGGAGAGAGTTCATAGCTGAGGATCATAAAAGGAAGGAAGCACGAGCAGAGGATTCCTCGGCCTTTACTACTGCACTAAGTTAGTCTGTGTCTTTTCGTAAGCCTTTGCCTGCATTGTAGGGAAAGGCAATATTTACTGACTTAACGTAGGTTGGGTTGGTAAGAACAAATGCACTCTAAAGGAGCAGAAGCACAGATTATCAGTCAGCTTTACTGACTCAGATTCCATTGGTTTTTGCTGAGGACTTCACCCAGCATGCTTGTTTTCAAGTGTATCTTTATATAGTAAGAAAAAACTCAGATTCTGTGTCCTCACAGAGAGAAGCAGATGTGATTCCTTTCCCCCCCCCACCACCCCCAAACCCCCATTTGCAGTTTTCCATTGGGCTTTGTTGAAGCTTTAAACAAGAATTTTGAAGAAAACAGATTCCCCGGCCTCACACTAATGGGATATATGTTTCCTGGCTGCTCCCCAGATAAAATTATGCCTTTTCCTTAGACAGGAGTAAGATATCTCACTGCAGATAGCATTTTCTTGGCACAGGAAGTTATGAAAATGGTTTTTATCATCTGTAGTTTGAAGAAACTGGAAAGACAATCTCTGTCTGGTGCCCTCTTAACTTCCCTCTCTGATGGTTTGGCCATCTGAATTTTTAGTTAAACACCACTAGTTTTTAACATGCTTAAAAGAGCAGAGCATGACTTGATCTGACAGAAGTGTAATGACATGGGGAAAAAGCACAGACCTTGTTTTGACATAGAAACGAACGAAATATTCAATATCTCTTTTACAAATCAGGCACAGAAGTGTTGCTAATTGTATTTCTAAAAAATTGACCAATGTGAAAATCCACTATAATATTCGTTCAGTAGATCACCAGATTTAGAATCCTTGTGCTAAATTAATTACACTGAACTATTTTGAGGCTATTAATCTCAAGAAGTGTTAAACATTTTGCAGCTACAGTGCCTGGCTCAGGAAAACCAAAGCATTAGACTGGACAAAAGTGAGAACAGGACAAGAAATTGTTTCACTTCTGTGTTCTGTTTTCTCTAAGAACTTTCTGGTCACTCTCAGGCACTCGTACTGAGCAATATATAGTTTGATTTTTCTTATGATTTTAATCTTTAGTAAAAAGTGGAAGTGCAGAAAAAGGGAGTCATAAATAAATTAACAAGGTAAACAGCTACCTAACCATTGCCAGATTTACATGGAAACCCTAGCAGGCTTGTGAATCTGTAGCTCAGGTTTTGAAGCTAACAACAGGAAGGAACAGAATATTGTGAAAGAAAAGTTCTACCTAGAGAGACAGCAAAAAAAAATATCTAAATTAGATTAGTTTAAAATATTAATTCCCATTGTATTGGCAGTATAAGTAACTATGGTAAATGCTATGTGATTTTTTTAACTGAGTGTCTTTCTGGCATAATGTTGATTTAGGTACTCTTGCAATGCTATTGTAATGGAAAAATGCTGTTTCATTACCTTTCTTCCTCTATGGTTAGGAATTTTGATGTGAACTGTATGAGATAATGAAATGGCTTATGGAAACAGAGCTTTGAGTAAGCATAAAAAAATTAACTTCTGTATTCTGATGTTTAATATTTTATAATATCTCCATTTTGTCATTTTAGAAATAGATCAAAAGTAAATCTGAGAATGAAAGCCAGATGGTCAGTGGGGGGACAAATAAATCCTTATGGCATCTTTTTTTATGGTACAAGTTTTATTCCAGTGACTACATAGGGCATGAATGAATCAAACAATAACTTAATCAATAGAATCTAGACAGACATAGTCCTGCTGCTTACCTAAAAAACCCCAACAAAACAGATACTTGATTTCTTCATCTAGCACAAGGCTGCAGTGTATTGGTTTCCCCAGGTTGTCTCTCCTACACAGGCTATCTGTAGACATTTGTCTCTGCCTTAATCCTTCTCCAAACCCTATGATTATATAACATTTTTTTTTTCCAGTTAAAATGCACCCTTTCTGTACCATAGTTGTCCAGCTTCAGAGCTGCCGTGGTTATATTTATGGTCCTGACAAAGGGAAATCATGGCTGACTTGTTACATTTGGTAGGGTATTGTTTGTTTTTGAGAAAACATGTAAGTAGATGAGTTGAGTGAACTCCTTCTTTACATTCCTTTACATTCCAGCCTGTTGGAGCAACTTACCTCCTTTGCTGTAAAGAAGATATTGTTTTTAATCTGACTTCATAAGTGTTACTTGTATAGTGCACTAAATATTTTGTAGGGATATAAAACCCTCCGTTTTCTATGAAGAAATAGAGAAGTATTACTTAAATAAAACTAATTGTTAAACAAATTGATATATAAATGTATGTATATGGATATATAAACAATAAAGAGAAAGATATTGAGTGCCATTGCAGGAATGGTAACATTTTATCTTACAATATGAATGCCCTTGACATAATTACTAGTGTGAAGGCCTCCTGTACTTAGTATCATACAACAGTCCTTCAACTTGGAAGTATTCAGAGGAAGCGTCAGCAGCTTGTGCTCTTTCTGGAGAAGAAATATGACTTTTGACAAATACCTGAAGGTTTTGATAGGTGAATAGAACAAAGCCACGAACTCCTGTGTCTTTTCTGTCAACAGTAGAAAGGCTAGTGCTGCTGAAATACAGACGTATTTCCCATCATATCTGAATTTTCAGTTAATTGAAATTCATCATCTGGAAGAGCTTTGAGCTGCTGTGCTTAAAGGAGCTACAGGATGAATTTTACTGTAAGTTGTAGAGCATCCTACTCTATTGGTATTCTAAGTTTTCATCTTTGTGAGCCTGAGGTATGAAAATATAAAATTAAATCAATGTATCTTTTCAATAATAGTCTCCTGTTAGACCTGTTTGTCTATAATACTGTTCAATTTTCAACTCCTTTTCCATATGGCTCAGAGACCACCCATGGGCTTGGCGAATACTTTCAGCAGGTCATTGCTGAAACTGTCACATGAAATCAACATAAAAGATACCAGGAAAAAACCCTGTTAAAATTAAAGCCAAATTATACTGTTAAACTGCAGCAATGTCTGATTGCAAGTTGGGGGAGAAAGGGTGAAAAGAATGGAAAACACTGATTGTTGTAATAGTCCCAGTTACCCTGGTGGGCCTCACTGAACAGCATGACTTTGTGCTGGTAAAAGTTGGCTGTAGGATTTATATGGTTTTTATGCAATTCCAGTAATTAGGAAAAGAAGGCTTTGCATTTAAATGGGTTTTCTCTCAGTCCTGCCTGTGTACTTTTTGTTTTCCATTGCATATAATACTTTTGTAGCATCAACTATCATGAATTTAAAATACAGTCTGCAAATATAAAAGCAAAAAATGAGCTCATGAAAAGCACTGGATAATAAAAGTTCCCATATCTTCAATAGTCCTCAAACACCTGTTAAAAATTTGTTTTGTAACCTGCCCTGAAATGTGATGGAAATTAGTGCTTATGAGTCCCATGTGAAAATGCAAAATATCGCAATTTAAAGCTTCACATACAGATTGATAGGTAACATGTATCTCAAACACGTCTACTGTGTCCCACCAGGACTCCTCCAAGCTGATGCCCTCTGCATTCCAATGAAAAGAATAATTATCCTGGTCAATGCTGTTCTTTAATTGTTGTAAAGCAAATGTGATTTGTTTAGTTACTAACCTGAACTGATTATTCCTCAGAAGTGAAGATGTTTAGAAGTAAAAGCAATCAATACGATGAAATATTTCCTTTCACTCTGCTGTATTTAGACTGGTCTAGGCTTACATATATAACAGGGATTAAAATCTGTTCATTTTTGTCTTCTTGCTCATAGGAAAAGGGACTGCCAATTAAGAAGAAGAAAGATAATACAGACGAGGCAAAAAAATTACTATTTGCCTTGTGTATAGCGGCAGTCTTAGAACTAAGAACATATTTTTAAACAGGAGAAGTCCTCTGTATCATTTCTTTCCCTCCCAGTCCCTAATATCCTCCTTGGCTTCTCTTTTCAAAGTGCCCCCACATATGTAGAAGCCAGTTCAGCTGTATTTTGTGGATGAAGGGTCATTTTAAGCTTCACAATCCATTAATAGGAGGTTTAATGAAGTTAAAACATTCAGTCTTTAAGCCCTCTCTGCAAAGGCAATGTAATCAGTCAGACCTTATTTCACATCTTTTCTCTTTGATGATACAGATTTAATTTAGAGTTATTACGCTTGCTGGTTGGTAAAATGAGGAATTCCCCTTCTACAGATCTGTAACTCTTTGTGATGTTCTTACCCCCCTGTTTCCAGACTTGCTGCTATGCTCAGAACAGACATCCTGCTGTTCAACTGGAGCCTTAGCATTGTGTATTTGAAGATAATCCCTAGACCACCAGCATCTTTCTGGCATCTGTGAACATAAAGGTTATGACAGTTGCCACTTCTGAGTGTAATCTTTGGTTTTACAAGAATTCTACTAAAAGATTTTCAAGCAGTGATTATCTCTTCCTGCTTTGTGTGGTATTGCTAAGGAAAAAAAAATGGAAGTTTTAAAAGCAATACATTCTGCTGTGTTTTAAGACCTTTAATTTGCAACTAAATTATGTACTTAGCTTTACACACTTGACTTCTTCAGACTATTTAACAGCTTACACTGTAGCATGTTTAAGTGTTTCCAGGATCAAGATCCACATTCTCTCTGTGCCATTAAATGTTTTGCAGCTGTAGAGTGGCTAGATTCCCCAAGGGGTTGTCTTTTATATATAGATGGGGAACATCCATGGGTCGCATTAGGGATTTATCATCTTGTTTGAGTGATCTGACCTCCTTGGTATGTATATGTGTGTACTCATGCACTTACATATGTAGACATGGTAATAACAAGCATAAGCTTCCTTGGGGGGAGGGGAAGGAAATAAGCAGGGAAAGAAATGGCCAAATAGTCCTTAAAATATTTTCCCCCATTTGGTGGAAATTTTAGAACACCTTACTTCCTGTTCAGCTCTATAAACTATCCACTGCTTCCCTGTATTCTGTCTGCACAGCAAAGCTCAGGCCATTTTCAGTATTCCAGACCATGTACTAGCATTTAGTGTACAGTCTAGAAAACAGTTAAACCCTCCAAATATTCCTTTTCCTTTTATCTTCTCATCTTAAATTTCATCTGTACTTCTCTGTGCCTCCATTTAGTGTTGGTCTGAAGCAGTTCAACATAACTTACATGAGTGTGTATATGTTTATAAATTCATTTAAAGAATATATGTATGTATGTCTTTGTGTGTCTGTGTGATTACATACACATGTCCCTTTCACATATAAAGGATAACTAATGATATTGGTGGATATAAGAATTCTATTGTTTTGTCCTATGGTTTTAACTGTAAGTCTGCCTAAAACTTCTGTGCACAATTTTTACTGCATGATGCCATGCAATTTTGTGTTCAGTGTAAGTCATTTTACAGACACTAAATTTTAATATATATGGGGTGTTTTTCTGCATTCATGACCTATATCATCTGATACTATCAATTCTCTGCAAAGATCTTTTAAGTCCTCCATAAGAAAATTGCTGGTTTTTTGTTTGTGTAGCCTTTATAAATCACAAAAAGGTTACATGGATAGCTCTGGAAGGTATTGTCCAGCCTTATCACAGAGCAGAGGTAGCACCATGGAACCACTCCTTGCTGACTACGTCCAACCATCTTCTTGTCCTTACTGTGTTTGGAAATGGTTCCCAGGATGGTTGGCTTCATCACCTTCCCAAGGTTCAAGATGAGACTGACCAGCCTGTAGTTTCTGGATTCTCCTTTCTATACATCTTGAAGACAGCAAAGACATTTGATTTCTTCCCAACTTTGTGAACCTTTCCCAACGGCCATGACATTTCAAAGATAGAGACATTGGCCAACTCCCTCAGCACATCTGGCTGCTTTTCACACAGTCCCAAATTATTTATGTCCAGTTTATTTAGGTGTTCCCTAACCTAATCTTCTTTTTTTTTGAAGAGTGTTTATTCCAAGTGATTCAACTGGTTTTACTTGTTAGATTTTCAAAATTCAACATTCTTAGTATTTTCTACAGTTTTTTTGGAACCTTTCAGTAGCTTGAGTAAAGCAGTATCAGTAGCTGCAAAGTAATCTTACTGATGTTCTACAAAAATCTTCAGGTTTCTACAAAAATCTTCAAAATTTCAAATACTGCAGTTGCATTACCCAGTGGAATAAAAGCATTAAACCTATTGATCCAGAGACCTTTCTTTTCAGCTGTAATTTCACACTGGAGCTATTCTCTGTACAGTAAATATTAAGACTGCGTTTCCAATCTAAATAAAAATAAAATGCAGCTAATAAGATGTTGTCAGTTTAATAGGGCGTATTAGTGACTTAAAATGGTGAAAAACTTTGCTGTGTGTAAATGCAATAATCAAGCTTTATGTATGATATCTTTTGCCTCTTTCCATGGCAAAATCCACATCTTTCAACGAACACAAGGAACTGCTTATGGTTTAGGCTGAGCTTAATGTAAAAGTGTAAATTCATTTTAGTTTTAACAATGTGATTTTTCTTAAATATTGAAGAATATCAATAACACTCTAGGTAGATCTTCATGAATGAAAATGAGGTACTAGAATATACCTGAAAATGCTTCATTTTAAATAAGCTGGTCATAAATCTGTAGATAGGTGTTAGAGATTTTCACTAACAAGGGCAGAATAAATATATTGTTTTACCTTCTCATGAAGTTTTTGTAACTGTAACCCACATGGTATAAAGGAGCCAAGCAATTAACAATCAAAACTATTTAGAAAAGCATTTCTCAGCTGCTTGGGAATGGCAGCAGTTCAGTATGAAGATGTGCTTTCTGACCTTGGCTCTATGTTCACCTTACACTCTGTAGCACATTTGGCACTGTGGATGTAATTGATGATGTCCCACATTACAGCTCTGCAGGACTGAGAGGGCTGATGTGTGTGTATGTGTGTGTGTGTGCATGCATGCTCACTGTTATTTCAGTGTTAGTTGTAGAGGTAGTTTTCAGTAAGAAGAGTTCCATAAAAGCTTACTGAATAAACATTACAGCCATTAAAAAAACCTTAGCTGAGATAGCTGTAAGCCGCTGAGACTCATTTGCACTAGAACATAAAAACATCTGTTTATTCTTTAAAAGCTCTGCTATCACAGGTTTTTAAAGCATACATTCCAGAAAAACATAACAGAACAATAGAAACAAAAACCCCAAACCTGGGTATATGCCATTGCTCATAGCAGTACTTTAATGAAATAAAAGCTACATTTTTGTTACTGGTAGGATAGGGTTTTCCTCCTTTTAAAATGTTTGTCTCTTGAGTATATTTATCTGTTAAAAAATGTAGGAGATAAAAGAACCTTTCAGACAGGAAGGTTAGTTGTCTCTAGGAGTAGTTGCAAACAAAACATCTCAAAGGCAATTGTGTCACGTTTTCTCAACTAGACAAAATGCTATAGGCACAAATTCTATAAAAATGTAAGAGAAATCATGTTAATTATAAAATTCCAAAATCATGTAAGTCATGTACAGAGCTGCAGCAACATCCTGCCATGAAATATTTCTTCCTCCCTTCTATATATTATCTCCTGGAGGGTCCTCAGGCTCTTTAAGAGCTACCACAAACCTGGAAAAGTATCAATGGTTTTCACACACACACACATCTTGGTGTTTAAATTATTTCACTGTAAATAATTATGGAGTAAAGTATGACCCTCATTTAAAAGTGGGATATTTGAAAGACTCTTGAAGATCCAAAATCACATTAAATAAAAATCTCACATGAAATATAAGATGTGAGAAAAATGTTTTTTAATCTTATGACTCAGCTTAAAGACAAATTTTTAAAAGTTTCACAGACAAGACCTCTATTATTATATTATAGGAATCACTCTAATTTTGTGTGACTTTCTAAACTAGATACAGGTGAAAGCAATGACTGGACATGGAAGTCACCCCATATAGTGATTTCCTTTTTCTAGGAAGCGAAACCATAATTACTCTAGTTGAAATCGACTTTTATTAAAGTCTGAATACTTGGTAGATGTGAAAAACATTACTTATATATTATAGCATTCTCTTACCTAGATGTCAGTATTTAAGTACTTGAGGACCTTATTCTTAAAAAAAAAATCACATTCTCTGACAACTTTTTACATATCTCAAAAGCTCCTTCTAAATAGGACTAAGTAGAAAGGCCGGAAGCCTGGAATGTTGTAAGGATTTGGACAACAAATAGCTATTTGTGGAGGGTGCAATTTAAAAAACAATTTTAATGATGATCTTTACATAAGAATGGTGGCTTTGAAACCGGCTTGTTTTTCTTTACCAATTCAAATGCGGAGTGTTGCTCCAGGGTAGGTGTTTTCAGATCATCTCTTCTTTTGGCCATGAGAGTACAAACAGACTAAATGGCAGTTTGCTTCCACCACTGATGAAAAACAGTGTGCTGATGAGGGATTGTAACACAGGGCTTAACAAATGGGCAAACCTGCTTACTGAATGAAGCAATCTGATACCTCACAGTTTATCTTGCCATTCGGCTCTTATTACTCCAAAGGAAGCGCATCTCCTAGTCACTGCTTGTCTTTATGACAACACCAGCAGCAACTGAATTTACTGGGGACAAAATTTTGTTCAGGCTTTGGTGCCCCTGTTAAAGGATTCTGTATATTGAGTGATTGTTGCCTCTACGTTTTATGGAGTCCCTTAAAAAAAGAAAATGTTCTCCTGTTGTGCCATTCATGGACATGATAGGCTTAATTTGAACTTTGCAGCAAATATCATCTTAGAAATATCAGTGGGCAAGTTAAGTCCTTTATCTGCTATATGAGTCTAAGAATATCTTTTACCTGTATATATAAGAAGAGGTACAAGCACACAAACACATACATACAAGAAAAAGCAAAGTTGTACAAAATACATCTTCACATTTCTTATACATGAAAAAAAATGGCTTTGGAGTGAAATTGGAAATAGCTGGAGGGCTAGAAACAACTGTAAGTCTGCAGTCTCTACTCAGACAAAACTTCTCTCTGATTTTGAGTTCTGTGGTAAAATAAAATATCTTTATGGAAACCTGATTTGTACCTTTGTTTGTAGATAGCTATATACTTCTCTGCCTATGAAATCTTTTGGTTTTATTCCTGACCTCAGCTTTGGATATATATATTTTAATTCCACTCAGCCATCTTAAACATGCATCTGTTGTCACATTCATTAGCAATGAATGCATATTCTCATGTGTATTTCTGTTTGAAAAAGAGCTTAATTAATTGTTGCTGCATGTGATTCATGAGGATATACATAACATGCAGTGTCTCCTTTGTTAGACCTGCTCTTACCTTTCATATCCAGAAATGTGTGGAAGGGGAAAAATCAGACCAGAGGACATCACTGCATGCTCCTTCATATCTGGTGTGGGTGGGATGGCAGTAGGCTCAGAATTTTATTGGCCATAAAGCCAGATAAAATATTCTGAGAGAATGACATAAAAGTCCAGTGAGGTAGACATAACTATGCCATATTAATTCTGAGGCTTTCCAAAATATCAACACGGACAGGTCGGTAATTATGCTGTAATTAGGTCCCCAACTGTGCCTGTTTTCAGCTCATTCCTTTTCCTACCAGGAGGTCTGTGAATGCATGGCACAAGAAAAATCTAGTCCAAAAATTAGATCAGGTTGTCAAAACTTCCAACAAAACAGTTTGCCTTGATGAAAAATACCTTAATTCCAGTGAAATTTCAGTGAAGCTTTAATCTGGTTCTTTTTCTGTCAGGCTGCTTAGGAGACCAGTTCTCCTAAGTCTGTGGTCCCCCAACAGTTTCATCATGACTTCTTCTGAGGCTGAGACTCTTGAACAATAAGACAGTGAAGCCAGAAGTACAGAACTCTTTTGTCTAATGTGATGGGTTGACTCCAGCTGGCAGCTAAGCCCTTCCCTAATAGGGTGGGAGAGAGAATCGGAAGAACAGAAGTAAGAAAACTTGTGGATAAAGACAGATTAATAGGAGAAGGGGAAAAAGGAAAAAAGAAAGTGATGCAAAAGCAATCGCTCACCACTAGCTGACTCTGAGCAAAGTTACTTTGCAAAAACTCTCCCCAAGTTTTATTGCTGAACATGACACTAAATGGAACCTATGCCCAGTTGGTTTCAGCTGTCCCAGGTGTGTTCCCTCACAAGCTCTTCCCAACCCCAGCCTACTGGCCTTTAGTGGGGTAGCTGGAGAGAGAGCCTTGGCACTATGCAGGTGCTGTTCAGCAACACGAAGGGCACTGATGTGGTAACACCACCATTTCGATCACAAAACTAAAACACAGCACCATATGAGCTGCTATGAAGAAAATTAACTCCATCCTAATGAGCCCCCATACAAGAGGATTTTAGTAAGTGTTTGGCCTTGCATTCCACAAAACAAATGCCTTGTCAGTTATAACTCTTTTCTAGGGGAGACAGAGTATTTTTGTTAACATCCTAACTCCTTAAGAAAATACTAGGATGTTACATGAAAACACTTTTGCCAAGCGGCAGCTTCACGTTTGCAAATGGCCTTTTTCTCAGTCATAATTTCTCCTTCTCATGCATGCAAGATAGGAAAATGTTCTTATATTTACAACTTCTAGGTTTAGATGTTGTATGGTATTTGCTATTTCCCCCCTGCCTGAAGGTTTCCAAAACCTTTTTTGCATATTCACTGTGTACCTACATAACTTGGCAGTGTAGAAAGGGAAGGAATGCAGCATGAGTCATTTCTGCAGAAGTCAGCACGAGGCTTTTATATCTTTAAAGTTACAGACGGATGGTTTAATAGGACTTAAATGTTGCACTGGCTTTGTACTGGCTTTCACACAGTAGGGACTGTGGGACAGACTCTTAAAATTATGAATGTCTAGCTAAATATAAATCCCTAGCTCTTCATTGAAAGTTAAACAGCTTCTGGGGATTTTAGCATCTCATTTATTTTTGTATGTCTTAAACATCTGGTACTATGTGGCTTTCAGATTTGGGATGTTAAGATTATTGTATTCTTATCTTAAAGCAGAATTAATTGAAATCTGGTGAAGGCAGAGGTGGCAATCTAAATTGTAGATAATTTTCTCTCTCCTGAATTAGGGGTTATTGTACCCTTTTTAGGTATGCACTAGTAAAATCTTTTATAAGAAACAAATTGGTGGTTTGGGGTTTTTTTAAGATTGTTTTGTTAGAGAAATGAAGTTCACAAGTGTGTCACAAATACAGCCTGCAGATGAAAAGCTCTGTGTCAGCTACAGATGCATTGCCAATTTCCCAGGTGAGCAGCCAATTGCATGGGGAAAACTTGTGGGTGGTGAAGTTAGTTTGCTGCCTCACACACCAGCTTGGCTTTTCATTCTCTTTATAATTATATATGAGAACACATTATACAAGCAATCAGGCTCAGGGGAACTCCTCTTATTTATTAGCTGAATAAAGTACATTGACATTAAATAACTACCATGAAGAAGCAAGTCATTGTCTCCCCCAGGAAAGCAGTTCTTTTGTCTTGTCTCAGAGATTGATCATTTCAGAGCCCACAGACAGGTCTCATCTTCTTTTCCATGCTTTTTCATTTACATATGCTAATGGTTACTCTGTAGATAGTACCATTTTCCTAAAGCCATTCCTACAGAAAATTAAATTTCTCAGAATTGATTGATGACACAGTTAAAAATGTAACTTTATTAAAAATTTAATTAGTAACATGTGAGCTAACCTTGACAGAAAAAAATACAGCATGAGGAGTAGACTTAAACAAGTACATCACAAAAATAAGGTAATATAATATATGCAGTTACATTTACTATGTTTCTTCAGATCCCATACTGAATGAACAGAACAGCTATTCTACCATTATTAGGATTATCAGAGTTATTCTTCCCAAGGAAAATAAAATTAGTTCTGGATTCTTGTAAGTGGAAACACAACTGTCTACTTCAGGTTTTATAATAGTATTTTAAAGTTTCTAGTGTGCTGGTCATAGATGCTATAGAGCTTATGTTGTTGAATGAGGAGGAAAGAAACATAATATGCAGAAATGCCTCCTTCACTACTGTGTCATGTAATGTGATGTTTATTTCCTGTGGAAAATACTGTTCATTAGGGTTTAACCTTCTCAAATACACATCAAAGAGCAGAAAAAGAGGAAAGTAGTGTCTCTGTGTACAGCTGAATCTTCTACTGGAACTTGTATGGCACATACATGAATTTCCAGAGTCCAAAGAAGGTGTTGGTATGGAGAAGATAAAGTGTTTTTGTGGCACTACACCTCTTTCATCTGTGATGATTTGCTGTCTACAGTTCTTAAATTCAAAGCTCTTAAGTTGCCCAGCTCTACAGTTGAGCAGGGGCAATAACAGATTCAGCAATGTTTTCCTCCTGACTTTGCCAAGTGCCAACTCAATGACAAACCAAAATTATATTTTGTTTCTGTACAAAAGCTGAGGTTGCATTTAGGAGCAAGCTACCAAATTAAAAGACGTAGGGTAGGGAAGAAGAGAAAGTTTTCAGGAAAAACTAGATAGCACTGTGTAGAATATCTCCAGTGGCTAGAAGGAAGAGGGGAGAGGTTTAAACTTATATCTAGAGCTTCTAGCAATCTAACATTACATCTACATGTAAAAGGCACAAACACATTTGAATTAACCAGTCCTGAAATGGAGTCTCCCAGACGAGGTACTTAACCAGGCTGGTCGTCATGTTCCAAAGGAGGATGTCTGTAGGTTTTAATCATACAACCACAGAATTGTAGAATGGCATGGGTTGGAAGAGACCTTAGAGATCATCTAGCTCCAGTTCCCACCCCTCTGCCATGTACAGACACAGCTTTCACTACATATATTGCATTCTAACGCAACATTCCGCATCCTCTCTTTGACTACACACATAATAGATATGGCATTATTGATTCTGGGTATTTAAAGAAATATTAAAACAGTTTTTATGGACATTAAATATGAAATAAAGACATTACTTCACCTGGGGCCTCAACCAAACATATTTGACTTCCTTTTGGCTATGACTTACTGACAAGCAGTATTAGGAACATGTAGGTTTTGGTGCTTTCAGTGTGGGCTCCTTTCTTCAGGATAGAGTTGCCTTACAGGTCTAACTGCTGCAGGGAAAGTACAGCTTGTAGACTTCACTATGTTGCCAAACTAGGTATGAAGAAAGCTCAACAGTATCTGTAGGGATTACAGTCTTGGGCAAAAAGTCTACTTAGCTCTTCAGGAGGAAAGTGAGTTCCCAGATCTTAAGGTCACCTTCCACATCTTCCTAAAGACGACATTTCTAACGTTTCTCCTCTGTGTCTAGGTCTAAAAGTGTGTTGTGAATCTTGCTGAAAGAAAGTCTCTGCTTTCACTTCCTGCAGTAAGAAACTAGAAACAAAAAGTTAACCCTCATGACCGAGGTTTAGAGACTTATCTCAAAAATATGTAGAAAAGCTGTTAAAAGAGGCGTTTTCAGGATCCAAATTCTTATAGTACTTCAATGGAACCTGATTTTTCTCAGCAGCTTTTCTTATGCAACCTGAGGCAAACTTCATTGAATGACAAATTTCCTTTTGTCTATAGTGAAGTAAGGACATATCTAAGAGTACTTTCTGCTTGCTGTGGTTTTTGCTGTGATGAAACTTTTTGGATTTCAATAATAACGTAGCGTTTCACTCCAGCTTAGGTTCACTCAGAGTGAACCTAAGAAAGCAATGACTATAAAATCGGCCCAAGTGTGGATCTAATTTGAGAGTAAACCTCAGACTACATTGTCAATTAAAGGAGGAAGAAAACTTGAACAGAGCCCACCAAGTTCCTGTATTCCCAGATGCTATGTGCTGACAGGTAGAATTTGTCTTAGGAGCTTAAGGCACTTTCTTTCTTGGTTATGCCTTTGTCTTTGTTAGTGACATATGAGAACTAGCAGGAGGGACATTCAGAGTTTTTAAAATAGCTTTTTACAAAGGTATTTTTGTATTGTTTTCTTCAATGAGTGTCAAACACCAAAAGCTCTAAGGTTTGACAATGCATGAGTACAAGTGACTTTGTTCTAAGAGTTTAAGACAAAGTACTTGACAAAATGAGTTAAAGTTGTTAGTCAAACCCTAACATACACTATTCTAGGAAAAAAGCACATTGCAGATGAAAGTACACAAGATATAGTTTTACATCAAGATGCTAGCATGTGTATTTAAAAGTTTATACTCTTGCACAGCCTGAATTCTGTCATATGCATTTTTGTATAAAAAATTAAAATGGCCAAGAGATTGGTTACACCAGAGTGGGGGCGCATATTTGGCAGCAGCATTGAAAACTGTGAAAACTATGGCTCTTTTCACTGTTCAACAGAATTTTCCCTTCTGATGATGTTGATAAAATTAAAGTTGAGTGCTGCCACTAAAAGAAATTTAATCCTTTTGCTTCACTGCATTCACATGGCAAATTTTTATAGCTATGACTACTCCTGCTTTATCTGTTATCTCAGCAGGGCATGGCTAAGATATAACACTATTGCACAGCAGGGCTCTCTTTTCACAAAACGTTTTGTTGAGGCTTTTGAGCTATCTCCTACTAATCAGATTTCTCACCGTGGTGCCCACCCACCCAAATCAAGTGTGGTCAGTGGACCTGGCAGGTTACCACGTTCCAAACAGTTTAATGAATATCCACCCATTTAATTCTGCTTAAGAAGAACCAGCAGGGTGGCTTCATAGGGTAGGATTATTGCCTCTGCATCCTGATGTTCTTGACTGTAGGTTGAATTCCTGCTTCTCCAATATGAGTTGGTAATTGTAATCTGAGATAGTACAATTGATCTTGCTGCTCCTGGCAATGGAATCCCATTGAGCCACCTATTCCAGAATTCTGTGTGGAGGGTTCTTATAAACCTAAATGTTGCCTGACATAAAATAGCCTATCCAACTGTAGAGCAACAACTGGCATAACGAGGATATATTCATTCACAATCTTCTGCACCGCCTCAAGCAGATAGTGCTGTGCATAAAAGAATTATAAAATGACATTAAAAATATTATTTGTAGCTAGGGTACTTGTTTCCACCGCTGTTTCCAATGCTCCTTTCTTGTTCATAACATTCTGCAGTTTCCTTCTTATTGTTGTTTCTCTGGTAGTACCAGTGATACAATTTTAATACTTTCATAAACAATGTTTGTTGCAGAATCTTCCATGTAGAACTGTAATTTGCTTTATAGCTGTTCCAGTACTTACTTCTTAGTAAGCATTAGTAAGTTACATTATTTACCTCTTAGGCATACTATCAGACAGCTTTCTGATCTGAAGTATCATGGAGTTTAACAAAAAGCAGATGAAAAACAAATAGCAGATAACTTGGATAGGGTCTGAAATATCAATTATTTTGCTGTCTGCTTTATGCCTTACATAGTACAAGGTGGCCCAGAATTCAGTCTCTTCTCTGTATATAATTGTAATTATTTTTGATAGCTGTGTTCTGACTTTATCAGTAAGGACTTAGTTCTGCAATTGCTTATAAACAGTTCCCTTTTAAGTCCCTGAACATGCATTCGGATTACAGAAGGGAAAAAAAAAAAAAGCCTCTAGCAATACGATTGCAAACACACCTATAAACAATGGGTTGCTAAAAGTGTCATAAAAAAGAGGGCAGTTAGCCTACAGGTTTTCATCTGATCACAGATTCCCATAATACAATAAGAATGATATAGCTTTCTTGCTTGTTTACGTGCTTTTTCCTTATTTCCCATAAGTCTATGTGGTCCAATTACATTTTTCTCCACTGTATTACTTATTGTAGGATTTGCAAGTAGTTTCTTTACAGGCACAGCTCACAGGCATTCCCTAGCACATTGTCTCATGGAGAGAGAGTCTGCTTTGTTTGTGACTAAATGAGTATATTAAATTTTTCAATATGACTATCCTGACACAGAGTCTTGGACTTTCCAGAATGGAAGAATGACTTAAAGAGAGTAGTCAAAAAATAGAAGAAAGTGTTGATGGGATACTGTTTTAGAAAATTCAGAGCTGCACAAGACCTTTGCTTTGCCACAAGCAGCCCTGAAGCCCTGATGCAAGAAACATTGACGCTGCATGGAGAACAAATCTATCATCTACACACTGAAAAGATCTGCCTGAGCTCCTTCTCCAGGCTAAACAGTCCCAGCTCTCAGCTTTCTGTCATATTAAGGATGCTCCAGTCCCTTAATCATCCTCATGGCCCTTCACCAGACTTGCTCCAGTGTGTCCATGCCTCTCCTATATGGAGAACCTCATAATTGGGCACTGGATTGTTAGATCACTAATAATTAGAGGGCAGATAGGAAGGAAAATATAACAGAAGCTCCAAAGCAACTTTTCAAAATGATCACATGTGACCACCAAAATATACCAGAGCTGTGATTTCACTGCAAAACTTACACACAAATGACTGTCAGAAAATGTTAAATAACTGGATTTTTTTAAGAGAAATAATTGCAAGCTAGAAATCTGCATTGTATATTTGGCATTATCTTTCCAACAGAAAGATTTAGAAATTATATTACAGTGTTGTGGTGCTGAAAAAAAAAACAAAAAAACCCCAAACAAACAAACAAACAAACAACAACAACAAAAAAACAATTAATCCATCTTTTTACTCAATATTTTCCCTTTTCCATGTGCAGGAGCCGAGGGGGAAAAGATAGGGGCTGACCTACTGTACTCCAGGAAGCAAAACCTGAGAGAGGAATAAAATGGAGTTGTTGAATTAGTTAATGAGTATGCTGAAAGCATCTGTCTTTTCATTCTGTTTATAATTTTTCAAAAGACTGCTAATATATTTTGATATGACAGAATGAATGAATAGGAAAACCAGAAGCACTATTGCACTGGCAAAAAGGAAACTCAAATCTCAAGAGGAATGGGGAAATGCAAAATTTTCATGTTCTTCCATAAAGAGAATCACTCCACCTAAATTCCTAAAGCCCATATTGAAAAGCATAAAGTAATACATTCAATTTCCTGTCTCTCGGTAGTGGTTTGTAATAGATCATTGTGGGGTATATTTCCTGTTCATGTAAATGTTGAGCTTCTGGAATAAATCAGCAGTATTTTGTCTCCCCTTCCAGGACCTTTTTCAAAGGAGACTATTGACAGATGATGTCAAATTTTAATGTTTCTTTTCTCAGGACTTAAAAATTGAACTCTTTGTAATTGCATATATCATCGGGGGGTAAAAATAATGAATACCAATTTTTTTTCCTTCTCTTGTTTAAGAAGACTTTGAAGTCCAAAGCTTTCTAGCTTTCTCCTGAATGCTCTGTTTAGCATCAAGGCAAATCCCAGGTTAAGCTACAGAGACAAAACCCAACAATACTGTCTCCTTATCTAAAATTTTCCTTCAGAAGATTCAGAAACATTCAGTAAACATTAACAAATTTAAGTAACTCTCTGTGATTAGGATAGTCAGAATTTTCAAAAGTCTGTAAGTGCCAGGAAATCTCTGTTGTCAAAGGGCATCCCACAGTAAGCTAATGAAAAATAGAGTATGTTAGAAGAAAGTCACAGATTACACAGACTCTTACTGTCAAAAGAATATAACTTGACAAAGAGCTGATGCATGCAGTTAGTTTCTTTCTTTTTAGGTTCTGATTAAGTGCTCATTAGTGTTGATGGGAATTCTCTCATTCATTTTTAAGAGACTTGACTCCCATACTCAGAAAAATTTCTGAAGTCTGGTCTGTTGATTATGATTAGAGCATCTGAAATGGTGGCATTTTTTGAATCTAGAACTGAATTATCACCCTTTCTTGTGTACTGTGGAATAGTGACTGTGAAGTAGGAGCCTTCCAAAATTTTGAGGTCTCTGGGTCATGTGCCAAGCCTCTGCTGAACTCCAATCTTTACATCATGGTCAGACACTGGTTAAGAGGAACTCAAACACCCATCTAATCTCACTGTTTATATAAAATCAATAAACATCTTTTTAGCCTGGAAACTGAACTAAGTCTCATCACTTATTGCTCTTATTCCACATCTTCTTGGTAGGTGGCTGTTTAAATTCAGCATATGAAGTCTTTTGGCACAGTATAAATAACCTCTCTAGTGAGCTGTCATTAGACATATTGGTTTTACTCCCCCACTATACCTGGTTGGTATAAAATAACACCATCAGTCTTGTTAAAAGCACCCCTTGTTTTACTCCTCCAGCCCAGTTACCACTGCTGTCTCTCCATAAGTCATGAATACTCTCAGCACAGCAGGAACACATTAATGATTTATTTTTTCTGGGGAATACCCTTATTACAAATAATTTTGTTACCTTGCTGGGTACTCTCACTGCAGGACATTGTTGCTAATAGATCCCCTGGAGCATTTGCAGCCTACATTCCTCATTTAACTGGATCTCAGGTGCTATGCATGTTAAATACCTCATCTATAATCTCTTTAAGCATGAGATTTCTGTCTCAATCTCTTTTGTTGACTGGGCAGTTTCTTGCAGCAGTAAAAACAGAGCCAGGCTTTTTTAAAATTAATGGGAGAAGTCGCTAGCTGTAGTTATTCACAGTTGCATGCAGCAATGGGCTCATATTTAAGGAGAACATCAGTTCCAGTACCCCTTATCTCTGCCACTCTGTATGACTTTTCAGCTTTCTGAAATACTGGATCACTTCAGACCCTCCTGTTATTTTCTTTTACATCTCTCAAATTATGGTAAAAGAAATTTGGGCACATTAACATTTGAGTGAGTTTTACCATAGACTGCAGTAGGGACCAGACTGATAGCTTTTAAAAATGCCTAGTTTCCTTGCCCTCTGCCAGATTTTCTTAATAGATCTCTACAAAAAGACAGAGGAAGTCCTTAACTAGCTGAGGTAAAAATTTCAGAGGTAAAAACAAAAAAATCTGGATGGATGGTAGGTCTGGCATTGACACAGTCCTACAAGTAGTGGGGTGCCCTGGATTTTGCAAAATGGAGATTCTCTCTGTGGTATTGAAAGGAAAGATTGAAAAACAGTAAAATATCATTTGGATTGGGAATGAAGAATGGCTCTGTGTTGTGGTAGAGGCTGGTGCCTGCCTGGTGAACTTGGAAGTTGCTGTGTCTTCTGCTAGTTCTATAGCAGGTGTGCGGAGAGTATCTAGCTGGTGGTGAAGTGCTATGTACCATGTATATGGAGCAAGTATTTGGAGCGTGCAACCTTTTGGGTCATATCTCATATGGACTGCAAACCTTGAGCAATCTGGTCTAATGGAAGGTGCCCCTGCCAATGGCAGGGAGGGTTGGAATTAGATGACTTCTAAGGTCCCTTCCAACACAAACCATTCTGTGGTTCTATGATTCTATAACTCTTAAGGACAGTAATGTTGTGAAAGGTCTGTTCTTTATGTAATCATCTTTTAATAAATAAAAATAGAGAACTTTTATTTTTGGAGATGCTTGAGAACTTACTTTGTAATTTTTCCCAGGATATTTCTTTATTGTCCATTTTATTCCATGCTTTTGCATACTCCTTTATAACTCTAATTGTAGATGGTAGATGATGCCTAGGTGTGATTAGTTAGGAATGAAGAACCAAGTTCCACAACTTTTTTAATGTGCATTCTTCCAAAATAAGATCTTAATAAATCTAAGTAAAAGTATTGGAGCATGGGTCTGTGTTTCTGGACACGTGGAACGCCTTGCACCTTTTCTTCCTTTTTATAAAGAATCAGAAAATATAAGATTAATCCAAAAAAAGTATGAGAGGGTATGTGGGAACAAATACGTATTAACCTTATATTGGCACTGTCTATAAACAGTAACTGAATGATAGGCCTTCTGTTTTCCAAGTAGATGTTAATTCAAATGACCTATTCTGGTATTTAAACTATGGCAACACATCTGTTTGTATATGGAGAATAAAACGTAAGGTACAATGTTTCATTCACAGTATATACAAGAAATATCACAAGGAAGACTCCTCAGCTTTGCAGTTCCCACTGAGAAATTGCTTCCAAGGTTGTCTGGGCACTTCAGTCTGAAGTCCCTATACTCTACAACTTTTGTCTTGCAAAGACACAGGGAAAAAACTCCCCAAAACCAAAAATTCAAATGGAGTGTGGAGCTATGGAAAGCTGCCTAAGAGGAAGTCTTCTTGTTTGTATGCATAATATACAGTTTTTTTGCGTTCCTTTAGAATACATCTATAGGGTATACAGCAGATGGACCTCATACGTTCTGCCAAGCATTTTCTCTCGCTTACTGCTCTGAGCAGGAAAGGTAGGCAGGAATGGCTGGCAAGAGAGTGCCCGGCTGCTCAGCCAGGCAGCTTGCAACTGGGCAGACACAGCTGATGGCAAAGCAGATGAGGGTCAGCCACAGTTCTGTCTCTGCATGCTGCATAACAGGCAGACCCCAGAGCTAGGTGACCTCTGTAGAGGAAGAGGAAAGGGGAATCCACTTTGCTGCTGTAGGGAAGGGAGGGAGGGGCTGTCTTATTTTGTTGAGAAGAAAGGTAGTGACAGGGGGGCTAGCAGGTACTGCAGTAAGGGTGGTAGCTAGAGACATGGTAAAGAAACCCAACCAAATTACTGCATCAGAGCACTACTGATCTGTGGAATTTTCTTACTCCAGAACAGGAGCTCCTTGGGGGCTGTTACACAATAGTATGTCTCAGTAAGGAACACCTAAGCTAGGATAATTCCCTTTATGGTTGGATTTCTGTAACAGTAATTGTCCAGCTTCCTTTTCCAACAGAAATTATTTTCCAATTGTTAATTAATATGCAGTATATTTACCTGATACATGCTAATACGCAGTTTCTGAAATGCATCACAGTCACATGACATCACGAGCTCTAATCACAGAGAAGCTATAACAGCATTTATGCATCATCTTTACAAACAAGGAGCTACACTGTGGAGCTCACTGGGACCCCAGGTCTTGGTAGGTGTCCTGAAACCAGGATAGTAGGTCAAACTGGTTTCCTTCTAGACTCACAGAACATAATATTTAAATCTTTTTTGTTGTGGTACTAATCACTAAATTCTCTAAAGCTTCTGCAATATTTGTCATTTTTTCTCATACGTAAGAAAAGTTGATCTACAAATTGTATATATTATCCAAAAATTGAAGAGTTTTGATAGTGCCTCAGGTATGTAGCACAGCTTGGCTCCCCATCTCCAACAATTTAGTTGGAAAAATTGTACTGAAATAGGATGCAGAATAAGTTTCTTTTCTGAGATGCCAAATACACTGGCTTTATTGAAAACAAGTCTGCAATTCTGCACTTATCCTATATAAGTAACATCTAATCTCTATTCAGTGAAAACAGACATTGACACCGATGGCAGGAAGGAACTTGATAGACTAAGAATATTTGTTTTGGATTAAGGTGTTCTTTCACTTTTGTATAACCTCTTTCCCAAAGAAAAGGCTCATTGCATGAGTAATGTTTGCTGGGACAGAATCATTCTTTTTGGTTGAAGATGAAAGAACGAAAGGGATTAACAAAGCAGATGGACCCCGTGGTTCTCAAATAATGCATCTGTTTTACCAGAACACTGCAAAAGTCTACAGCCTGTTGGACAAATAGTGTCTGTTCCACTGAACTGGGCTCATCCAATGCAAAATGTAAACATTTAAAATGGAAATTAAACTTTTAGACATTTTTTGTAACATTTAATAAAAACCAGCCCCATGAAACTGTGACAATCTCTATTCCTCATCCCTTCGGTGTTGGTTTCATGTTTCATTTAATGTGATTCCAGCAGGAGAGCAGGCACATCTCTGCTTCCGTCAGAAAACACTTCTCTTTCTTAATGGAATACAGGTAAAAGGAAGCGGCTAAACTGCTGGAAATCAACAAAGTAACGGAATGGTAACCCTGGAATGCTGCTGAATGCTGTCACAGTGCTGGCTGTGGAACTCTGCCTGAAATGTCTGAAATAAAAAAAACATATGACACTTCTGCATGGGAGACATTCATTGAGCTTAGAGTCACTGAGAAACACTGAAAACAAGGCTTTGTCTGTAAAACCTTATGATTCTAGGGATTAGGTCCAAGCCTGAGTTTATAGCTGATGATTATGTTAGTGCTCTCTTGAAAGCACCTGCTCCTTGCCCTGGACCTTCCATTACTCTTTGTCCCATGGCACACATATCATCCACATAGTCATGAAATAAGAAGAAAAGTGCAAGAATTTCTTCGTCTTTTCATTTTGCCCTACACTAAATGACAGTGAAAGCTGCTACTGATTTTTAAAGAAAACCATGTAATAGAAGATTATTAGACACATGTGACAGCATCTAGCAGATAAAACCACTAGTACCTTAGTTGTAATCATTCCGTGTTGTGGATTCTGATTTGGATGTCCAACTGATTATTTCCAAAAGGAATGGGAAAATGCTGACATCAGTTTGTAGTCTTATTCGTGTTTGAAGATGCTTGGGCACCTAGGATTATGTGGGAATTGAACCTGAGCATAGAGGTCTTGTAATTGATGTTCTGGTCCTAACTCCAGATGTTCCTGCAGGAATTGAGTTTTTATGGAATAACAACTGTTTAAAATAGTTGAAAAAAAACACTGTGCAGAAGTTAGGTATTATAAGAAAGAGAGGTTATCAGTAAGAAACAAAGAAATCTGCACAGCTTTCAATATAGGCAAAAATGAGCTAGGAAAAAAACAAAGTGAATAGGAAGATGACAATCTGCTGATGACAGATAATTCACAGTAGTCAAAATGAAATGGATCATGAAGAAATATAGGGATTGTCTGGTGATAAGCTGGCAGATGAAATTTGGCTTTGACACATGCAAGGAATGAACATGGGACAAAGCAATAATCTTAACTGTACATGAAGGGCTCTTCTCAGTTATTGCCTCTCAGAAAAGAGAACGTGTTATTGCAGATGGTTCTCTGAAAACATACTTTTAAGGCTCAGCTGCAGTCAAAAAGCAGCAAAACAGAATGCTTAGCTTTATTAGGAAAGGAACAGAAATCATTGCTATGAGCCTCCATGAGCCTGTGGGGTGCCCACATATTTCAGGGTCTGTGTGCATTTGTTTACAGGGAAAGGTGACGAAGACACATGTGGTAAGGAGTGGTTTTCAGATCAGAGAAGAGTCCCTGTGAGGCTAGGACTCTTCTGCTTGGAGAAGTGACTAAGGTAAGAAACAAGATAGGGATTTGCTAAACTTGAGTGGGATGAAGAAAAGATATAGGAAAAAAGAATTCTCAGAAAACAAGGACTAGAGAGTATTTGGTCAAATAATCATGTTTCCAGTTTAAAAAAAAAAAAAAAAAGAAAAAGAAAAAAGAAAAAAATGATCTTTTTTCCAAACTGCATAATTAAAATGAATGTTTGGCATACCAGATGTTTAAATAGTTAAAAAAATGAATTCTAGAAAATCATCAAAGAAAGGCATCTGGTTAGACTATTTTGTTTGATTCCTATCTATCACTGAGTAATCACATGGGAAGCATATTTGACTTAGAAGTAACACAAAGTCTTAAACCTTGGACCAGGAATAAATTGCTTTTGCTTAAGCACAAATCTATAAAGAGCTTCAGTGCCCCAACCCACATTCTTTTTACTGCACTTGCGTGCCTGGCTGGGACAGACACAACAGGAAGAACACAGGGGAAGGCATGACCTCTGGTGAGGCTGAGTAATGGGCAGGAAAAGATTGCTACAGTGATTCATATGGAGAAATGGTTGTAGTAAGAGGACCCACAATTCCATCTCCCAGCCACAGGGACCTTCACTAACTGATGGAGTCAGCCCACTACTTTTTCATTCTCTAACTCGTGGTTCTTCCAGGAGGAATGATTTCTTAGTGGTCGAGCTTCACTAGAAGTAACAAAGAGCTCTTCTGCTGCCTTCTCATGCAGCACTTCTCTAAAAATTGGGAACTACAGCTTCAGCTCTGCCATTCTTTCCTCACTTCCATGTGGAGTGGATGCAAAACAAGTACTTTGGTGGATGTGGGCTTTGCTCCTTATGTGCAAGTCAGCATCACATCTGCAGCTGGGCTTCTGTCTTGAGCTGAACATGGCACAAAGCCAGGTATGAATGAAATGAATTCGGTAAGCTAAAGGTCTCTGACTTTCTGAGAGACGTAATCACAGCATTACATTCCTCTTCACATATCTCATCATACCAATAAAATATGTCTTCAGTCGTGGGCATCCTGCAGCATACATAGGGTGGGGAAGTGAGAGAATACCCCTACCCCAAAAAGAAGTAACATTTGTTTTAATCTATTGACATTTTTCAGTTTTGTTAGAGGTCAGAATTATGTTCTGAAACCTAGACACCAAGGCAGGAAATTGGGCAGAAAGCAGGTATTTTACTATTAACAAACAGACTGAATGTCAAGTCACTACAAAGGGGTTTTTTTGTGTCTCTTTGGAAAAGGTAGCAGCTGATTTGTAAACTCAGTCCATCTCTAGTTTGTTTTTCAGGATTTACAGATGAGGAAAAACATCTCTGCTGTTCCCTGTAAGGAAAATGCCAGCATTAACCCAAGGCAGCATCTGGAGACAAAGTGATACCATGCACAGCAAAGTCCCTGTCAGTCTGAAGTAGATCCTCAGGAATACTACATTGACCAAACAGTAAAAGTACCTTTCTGAGGTGGAAACATAATCTATCTGACCATCTTTAAATTAAATCAGTATCGATCATGTCAGTAAAGGAATTTATTGTCATTATGAGTTATGATTGTCATTATGAGTGAGATAAAGAGACAAAAAAGATTTTCCTGTAACTTCATCCTGGCTATTCTGAGGTATCCGAATTCTTCCAGAATGGAAGGCAGTACATTTCTTTTGAATGTTTATAATATACCTATGCCCTCCAAAGTTATCATCCTAAAGAAAACTGGACCTTTCTGTATCCTTCATATCTGTGATACATAACTTAGCCATGTACTGTCTTCCATAAATACTGCTAATTTCGTACTCTCTGGTGTCTCTACTGTTCTTCTGTGTCAGTTCCTTCTGATCATGCAATACATTTTTTCCTCTCAGAAACTAAACACCATTGTTCTCGGGAAAGTGAACTAAAAATAAAAATGAGGCTTTGAGGTATTAATATTCATTCTGACAACAACACTTATCCACATGGCCATGCTCACAACTCTTTTTAGCCAGCTCTCTCTGCAGGCATACTGTGCAAATGAAGAGTAGTTAATCCAGTTGAAGAGACCTCAGCACAAAAGTACATAAAAGAGCACTTTCACCTTTGCTAACTTCCACTGTCTCTTTTACTTCATGATGGTGACTGTTTCCGCTTCATCTCAAGACGGAAGCATCTGGCTCTTTTTATTCAAAGCTCTGTCAATAGCTTATCCATCTGTACATTCAGTTGTCCTGATCCAAAGCAGTTTGAACTCAGAGAGACTTTTGGCAGTGTTCTCTGCCATACCAATCACTGTTACAGAAGCTCTGCATAAAGCCTGTCATGAATTTCCAGATGGTTATTGACATGTAGTGACTTCGTTGCTAGTGTTGCCATCTATTTTTTCAAGATGCAGCACTGGGGAAATATTCCAGAATATCTGCCAACTGGGGGACACATTTGAAGCCTCCCAGAACAGGAATTGCTTGTCTTTTAAAGTAAGGGATACTTGTAGCTGATCTCTCGCTTAAAGAACAGCAGCTCAAATTATGTGTAGTGAGGGATATACACAAGAATAAGCCTCGCCTGCCAGATGACACATCCCAATCTGGAAGTAGGAGTTACTTTCTTGTGGTTTTACTCCTAATCTTTCACTGAACTCTGCTTCACTGCCATGGCTTTTAATATCTAACCCTCTGCATCAACCATTGCTGAAGGGAGTTTGTCTGTCATTAAGCTGTATAAGATCTAAACCTTCTTGTTACAAAAGAATCTTGATTTTTATTTGATCTGTATTAGCATGAGCATGTGTCATCATTTGGTTTGCAACGGAAATTTAACTTTACTTTCTGGACCATAAATATGAGGTATTGTGAGTGCCAAAGAGGCTGTCCTGTTTTATTTTTATATAGCTAGATTTCATAATGTTGCAGAAATAAAGATGCTCACTGGATAGCTCTTCCTTCTGAATTTTTCACTACCTCTTGGCCGAAACAACTAAGAGTCAAACCCTAATGTATTTTGTTGCATTTACAATAGAAGAGTTGCATTTGGAACCAGAGCATGCACACAGATACCATGTACAGAATGCTGTTACCAAATTTGGCAGAGCAAATACTGAGCACTGTTAGGATTTAATCCTGTACCACACAGGTCTGTGTTTTACGTCAGGCATCTCAATTCAGTAAGGCCCTTACCCATGTAAGTAAACTTATATTTATTCAGAGAGTCTCTTAACTACATGCTTACATTTCACCAAGCAATGGGGTTGGCATCTCCTTTCTCAAATTAGTGGCTAGTTGATGATCAACCCTTAGATAAAACAGTGGATAGTAATAAAGTCTTTTTGAGCATGTTGCTGTTATAATCAACTTGCAGACTACTCTAACAAGTGGTACCTCCTTTCAATGAGAACCAATGCAAGACATTTGAAAGAGGAAAGTCAGGAGGATACAAGGTGATGGTGTAGTAGATGCACAGTTTTGTGTACAAAGCAGTACATACCAGTTCCATGTGACATCAGCATCTTTGAGACAACATGAGGAAGTATTGAAATTGAACAGTTTCAGACAGAGAACTGAGTTCACTCGGGAGAATTGTAGAATCTGGGACTTCCTTTGAAAAAACTGCATTGAATAGAACAAAGTAAAAATGTGCTATGAAGAATTACTTCTTGCTTTCCCTTCCTGCATCTGCAACAGTCCCTGTACAGTGGGCCATAAAGGCACGTATTTGGGAGCAGTTCACTAAACAAAGCTGTACATCTCATTTCTCAACATTCGGCTTAATCAAGAAAAATGGTGTCCAACCTCTGCAGAGCCACCAGCAGATGCTACACAATCCTACCAGCCCTGTTATGGGAGAGGTAAAGGAAAAGGAGAAAAAAATAATGGACTAAAACAGAGACAGAAGAGGAAATACAAGCAAAAAGAATGAATAGAGAAACACGTCAAAATTTGTGTTTCAGTAAAGGGTGGTAGAGGCTACACAAAGGTCTAGTTCATAAGTGTAAGGGCGCTTTCACCAGAAAAGCAAGAAAAAATTATTTGAAAATAAGGCAGAGAGATATTTAGGAGAACAAAAGTAACAGCTAGGTGTTGTTAGATAAGTGGGGTTTTTTCAATTTATTTTATGGCAATATAAATAAAACCCAGGTTTCTTCATGCACTGATCAATCTGACTCATTATTGTTTTCTATTTATTTTTTGGGGCTAAGCATATTGAATAATGAGAGCAAACTCCATCCACCTGAATATATTTCAGGTCCCACAATGTGACATATTATTGTAATATGGTGGTTGAATTAATGATTTCCATTTATAAATGAATCTGTGATTTAGAGCTGCACATATATACAATCTGAGTTGATATTCAGCCTTTGGAAGCAGTGTATATTTATTAGCACCTTTGTAGTAATGGGAATTATATTTGATTTGGCTTCTGAAACACTGAACAAAGAATCTTATGAAGTCTGACTTTAATTTAACTCTTTATTGTGTATTTTACAATCTACAATGTTAGCAAATGATTAGTCAATTTACCCAAAGTAGCTCTGGCTAATTGAAATAATATCCAGCCTCTAGTGATAGAATTTTGTATTTATACTAAAACACATTCAGGATTGCAGATCTTCATTACAAAGACAATGATCATTTGGCTGTTTCATGAAACTATGCTTAGCTAAAGGAGTTTAATGACTTAAGTGTATTCAGCAGAGTCAATATGATTATTCTCATATGTTACAGAAATACAGGTATTACTGGAAAATGAATTTGTAAGAGGAAAGGACTTATTATGTAATTAGAGAATTATCTTTATTAAGCAATTATTGAATTCTAGTAAGTTTTGTCTGCTGTTTAAGAAATTAGTTTCCTATTAAGAAAAATATCCTGCAGAAAATTACTTTCATCTGTATTTGTCAAAGGACAACAAAGTAGTGATTGAAACTGTCTTTCAAAGACAATTTGCTTAGAACATTTATTAGGTCCCTACTTAGAGAGGACAGAACCAGTAGGGTTCTCTTCTTCACTGTCTGCAAGTCTGAAGGTAGTGTTAATCAAGACTGGTCTTAGTTCCTCCTTCCATATCATATGTCTATGCCTATGATGCTCTCTGGGACATGGCCACTCCCTCTCCCTTGTCTTGCAACTTACTCTGTCCTCTCCCCAGTTTGCAGCCTGTTAAAGGTACTGATAAGGACACCACTGTGTTGAAAAGCTCCCAGGATGTATCCAGCAGAATGTTTTAGGAACCAAATTGCATAACTCTGTGATGTGTCCAGGTTAGATACCTAGATATAAAAGTGATTCATAAGACTGAGAGAGTATGGAATAGGGACAGTTGGATTCCTGGGATTCAATTCTCAACAACCCAGTGGTCTGTATGAACACCTACATGAAGAAATGGAATGAGCCATTTCTTCTGTTTCTTATTTTAAAAAGAATACAATTCTTGGATATATTTCCGTAAGATTATTAATTTGTTCTGTCCTGCTCTTGATTTGTAGAAGTTGGTGTGAGTCATAAAGATCTGATACAGGTATACACTTCTGTGAGGTTTAAAGAAGTCAGGGTCTGTAAGAAGGGGTTAAACCCTTGTCTTCCTGTGTATTTACAGGTATTACTCCCCACCCCTCCCCTATGGAGTTCGAGGGGTGCTAATGATATTGTAATTTTGACTAATGTGCAACCCTCAAAGAATAGCAGGCTTTCAGAACGTTTATTATATTTTACATGCAGTTCACATGTTGTGCTTGAACTTGTTAAATTATTTTTGTGTATGAATATGAAACATGGTGCCCAGAGGAGTTGTGGATGCCCCATCCCTGGAAGTATTCAAGGCCAGGTTGGTTGGAGCTCTGAGCACCTTGGTCTAGGGAAAGGTGTCCCTGCCCATGTCAGGGGGTGTGGTCTCTTCCAACTCAGGCTATTTTATAATTCTGTGAATGTTGCTATAAATCTTGAATCTCTACCTCTCATCCCACTGAGCAGTCTTCTGTGAACAGAAATCTGCAAACTGCAAGACCCATATTTTTGGTACCGGTTAACTTATGGCACATGTCTTCCAGTGTTGACTGAAACAGAGCATATGCTTTCTATGGCTATCTTAATGAAAAAAATTTTCTACCTGAGTTCTGTTATGGCTTGATAGCAGTAGGCTACTAGGAAATCTTTGGATGCATTTTGGCATACTGGATTACATTGGGCATTTTACTGTTAGAGCCAAGATCACTAGAACATGTGGGGTTTTGTATAAAAGCTGTCCTGTGTGTCAGTGGCCAGGTGCTGGCAGGGCAGCCTCGGTCAGGATGTACCTCTGGGAAAATGTGTTTAAGAGAGGGAAGAAAAGACAGACAGGCAAAGGAGTGAGGGGAGAAAAGTGAGACACAGCAGTATGAATTTTCTTAGGGCACAATATTAAGAACAAATTGTAATATTCTACTTATAGTCCTATTGTGGAAATAACCCATTTCCAGTAATTTTCTTCCTATATCTCTGTCAAACCTTCTTCCTCAGTCATGACCTTTTCCTCAGTGAACTTTTTCAGCAGTTCTTTAAAGAGAAACATACCTTTTGTCCAGATGGTTTCCACTGATTGAATAATCTGACTTGGTAACTCCAGATGGGTAACTTCCAACATTTCAGTTTCCTACTTCCCTACCAGCATAAAGTAGGTATTTGAGATGCACTAGAGTCCTGAAAGCAGGATTTCATTGGTAGGAACTGTACAAGTACAGAATAAAGAGGCATGTCCTTTTGGGGAGAATTTATACACCCCAACTGAAAGACTGAAATACTTTAACCAAGGTAGCAATGAACAGCTAATGGTTAATGTTTATTTTCAGGTGTCATTTCCGTGTTTTTTACTCCAACCTACCTCATCAGCATGATAAAATGGAGTGATAGCCACCCAAAATTGCCATTATGAAAGAAACAGTTATGTACAAGTTATTTTAGAAAATAGTTTGTGAATCTCCTTTTTTTTGCCCTTAACAGAGATTGAATGTCAGTGCCTTCAACGGAGATACTTTATTCCTCATATATTGTCTATAGGTAAAGACCCTATTTCTGGTGGCTATTTTCCATCCTCTTAGGTGGATGGTTTCCAGCCTTATGGAGATCACGGAAATGTTTGAAAAAGGCTGTCTGATTTCAGGAAAAGCAGAACTAGAACTAAGAACCTTAAAGAGTGGGACCAAGCAAATAAAAGCCAAATGTATGATAATAAAGTTAGCTAGCTCAAAAGAAAAATGTTTAATTATTTAACCAAGTAAATATATTATGTGTATATATGTTGAATCACTGTGCCTATCTGTTATAGTGTCTAGATTTTTATTGATTCAAAATTCAGAGAATCCAATCTCACTGGACTCCAACTCAGAAAAGGGAACACCATTAGTTCAGCAACAACCAGTGCAATGACTCAATTCCACAGCAGTGTAGGTTCCCTGTTTTAGTTTTGTCAGTAATTTTAAATTAAATCCTATTCGTGAGGGATTTAGAGTTTGGTGATAAAGGCTAAGGCCATAACTTGGCTTAAACTGAGATTATGGGGTGATAATCATTTTAAGGTGTAGAAATAGTAAATATATACAGGTGATAATTGTTTTAGGGTATAGGAATGCCAAATATATACAAGCTGATTTGATACAGATGCACTCACTTATATTTGTGGTTTTTACTGGAAAGGAGAAGTACGAGGAGAAGAAAATTGCATTCTGGTTTAATTTAGCTTTCGAAAGACATTGTAAATCATAAGAGAGTTTTGTGCTATCATTTCTACTTCTGTCTGCTCTTTGTTGTGTGTTTATGTTCTCAGTTCTATGTCATTCTATGTCAGCAGCAGAATGAAAGGCTGCTATCAGAATGGATTAGAAAAGACAAAATAATTTTTCTTATGACTTTATTTTTAATCTGTCACTTTCTAAATTTTCCATTAAAAATAATTTTGTTGTAATTCTCACAGTAAAACCAGATGAGGCTTTTTTGTTTTGTGTCATAAAACATCTTAAGGTAAACTACAGTCTAGATATTTGAAGGTGTAGCCAGATAAAAGAAGAAAAATATAAGGACTCAAATTTGACATGTGTTGGTGCTAGTTTTCAGGTTTTGGTTTTCATTATTGTTTGATTTGTTACTCTAGGTATCCTAGCTGTTTTTCCTGCCTATCACACTTTTAAGAAGTAGGAATTGCCCCTGCCTAGCGTTTGAGACTGTTCTCTTTTTCCTTCATCCCTGTGGAAGTAATGGTGACAAGGAATTATCCTCACAACTCCTTGTATAGTGCAGAGAAGCCTAAAATAGCTCTGAGCTGGCTTCCATTTCTCAACTCCAGCACTTGAATGCAACAGAATTAGGTTTGCATGACACTGAATATGAGGACTAATTAGTGGTAATGGATGTGTCACCTTGAGCTGGGTCCATAGGCATTGATCCTGAAGGTAGCTGGGTTATTTCAGAGTTGCATTCCATGAGGCAGACGTGCTTCTTATTCCCTGGTTCGATGAACAACTACTCAGAGTAAGAGAAATGAAACAGTTATTTTAGTGTAAACCAGGATTTATTCTACTCAGTCTCTAATAAGATTTGAGAAGTAAGAAGTGGATTTATGAAATCTGTAGGCTTGTTCCTTACTTAAATGAGTTATAGCAGGGAAACACTAAACCACCATTTGCCCTCAAATGTCATTCTATATCCTAGTTGAGGAATAATGAAATATTACCCTGTTACCACATACTGATCAGCATTTTACACAGTAATGTAAACTTCTGTAATGTAATCTTTCTTTCTGTTGCTCCAGCAGTGGTTTTCAATAATTAATTCTGATTCACACTGCCTTTGGCTTCAGTGAACACACTCGGATTCTGCATGAATGCAAGGACTAAATCAGAACTACCAACACCTAGTGACATCTTCCTTACTTTTTTTGAGTTATTGCTGGAGTATTGCTATGATATATCCCAACCAAGGCCCTGAACTTTTTTGTCCTAGCTGACACAGAAATACAAGAAGAAACTAGGTCACTATCCCAAAAAGCTGAGAGCCTGAGGAAGGAAAGATTGTATTTCTAACATAGGCTGGAAAGTGGTGATAAGAATTGTCTGTTTTCAAAATCAGAAGTAAATCTCCTTTTTTCTTTCTTCCCTTTTTTTTTTTTTTTGGTTTGTTTGTTTTTGGTTTTGCTTTCTTTTTTGACTCTTAGGAATCAATATAGCAGAGAACACTTCAAGCTTAAAAACCCCTAAAAATTATTGAAGAACACAACCTGCTCGAAGGGTCAAGATAATGCTCCTGTCAAGTGATGTGGTTTTATATTTGACTGCTAATGGTGATTGAAAAAAACATTTTTCACCCTTTTCTCTTTTACCATTTACAGATAATGAATGGGAAGATTTTATTTTCCTTTTTTTTTTTCCCTGAAATACCTTTTATCAAGGTAGAAAGCACAGATATTGTTGGCTGTGGTTTTCAAGGTTAAATCTGGGTATGATATTCCATCTGTGCTTGCTTGTCCCTAAGACGATTCTGCAGCTCAGACTAGAATCCTGACTAGCTTTACTGCTTTTTCCAGCTTGTACTCTTAAGGTCTCCTTAATCTTATTTAAGTCTACAAACAGCTTACATTTAGCTGAAAACATGAGGTGGTTTTGTGTAGGAAAATGTCAAGCCATCATCCTATGCTACGGTAGAGCAAAAAGACTTGCTTCTCAGCTTTCCTGGGTTTTTAAAACTCCCTTACCTTGTAAAGTAAGTAACATGCTGCCATCTGTTGGCAATGAGAAATTATTTTATTCCTTCAAGTGATTTCATGAATTCAAATCCTCAGATTATTAAGGAATTCTGTTAGATGTTATTTTCTCTTTAGTAAAACTACAAGTATCTGAACAGTATAAATTTTCAAAGGACCATCCAATTATATCTTATTTACTTTAGGATCACTGTGGGATCTTTCTTGTTTGAACTGATACAAAGTCCTACCCCAAAGCTCAACTACACTCTCCAAATTCCTTCTCAGCTAAAGACCTGAAGAAATGTCAATTTCTTTAAAGACAGAGAAGAAGGTATTGTAATAGTGCACCCTCTCAAATGGTGTTGAATGTCCTTCAAAGCCAACCAAACCAAGGGCAAAGATATTTTCCCAGATACTCTTTTGGTCCTGACTCTGAGCAACTGGAACAATATAAATGTTGAAGGAACTGCATGGAAGTGCTTCCCCACATTTGGGGAAGAGAGCTTTTTTTTTTCTTTTCCTTATTTTAAAATAGTATATTTTTAAGAAGAAAAACAAAGAGACCAATGTGATAACTGTTCTAGGTGATTTGCACCACTGAATTGTGTTTCCTTCTTCATCTCCAGTTAAATCCCTTATGTACACAGTCATATCACACAGCTGAAGAATATCTCTTTATGATTTTATGATGGAACACCAAAAAGGAAAGAAAACCCAACTTGTTCTGTCAGCTGAGAACCATAACTCTGTTCAAACTTGGCCTACCCAGCTGGAGTGCTGGCCCGATTCAGTTGTGTAGTGACATTCTGCAAACAGAGGGAACAGGTTTTGCAATGAAACAGCTGATTGAACCAATGCAATTTCCAACAGCACATAATGACCATTTGTTAAGGTGAAAGGGTATATAACATATTTATAATTTATACTTCACTTGCACATAAGCAAGTGTAGAGAAGAGTCTATGTGCATGTGGTTAAGTGATTGCTCCCAGTTATCCAATCCATGCCACTTTGAGTGACCATTTCAGAGTGTGTGTAGCAACTATTAAACTGCTCTGTTGGCAGAGTGCTCGAAAACTGAAATACAAATAGAAATTAATTCTGCTATCCTGACTCTTGTGTTGTCACTTATCCTGAACAAGCTGAATATTTAGGAAATACTAGTGTAAATACTGATGCTGCTTTATATGCATATTTACTTGTTATAGTAAATATGAACCTGCTCAAAACACAGGGCAGTATCAGATCTTACAGATCATAAAAGTATGTTAAGTAAAACATAGTTCCACCCCACCCCTTAGGATAATTAGTGATACACCACCTCTATTTTGTTTTCAAATTGCTGTTTTCTTTGTCTCAGTCATATATTTTCTTTCTAATACCCTTGTTTTCTAACATATAAGAGCAGCACAATGAACTTGTAGTCTTGTTGCTAGGCTTCAAGCTGCATTTATGCAGTCCCATGAGACACTATTCTCGTTTTTGAATTCTGAATCAAGTCCCAAGGCAACAGTGCCCTGTTTCTTAGCAACACAGATGGGTAGATTGCTTATTCCAGCTCTTTTCTACAATGGAAGAATAAACAATTCCCTGAGTAAGGATGTGCTGTAAGTTTGTCCCTTCACTTAAGTTCCCCTAGAAGAGAGGAAAGAGAACCCTTCTGTGGTAGACCATATGAAGTTTGTCTGGAAGTCCCTGTTTTTGCAGAGTGGTGAGTCAATCTCTATCCTTTCTGTCCTTTGCATCTCTTTCGTGTCCTTTTTCACCACTGTGCATATGCTGGTATTTTTGGATCAGTGAGTTTCAGTTCCTAGGATACAAACATATGCATGGAATATCAATGGTAACAAAGGGGGCAGAGGTGGAATGTTTGAAAATACACAGACTTTTTGCTTTGATTAAGTTAATGAAGAATCACAGAATAGTTTTAGGAGCTTCCTCTGGATGCAAAACCTTGGGTTTAGGAAGAAAATTAGGGCTTGAGAAAAAAGACGGATGACTGAGAGGTGAGGAGGAACAGGTATTCATGGAACTCGTAAGTTAGCGGTGTATGTTACCCAGCGTATGAAAAGAGTTTGTGGGAACTTAATTTATCTCCAGTGAGCTGCCTACCCAAATCCTTGCTCAGAAACGCATTTTTGTTGGTAGGGACACATTTCCATATGCCCTTATCCTTCAACGGACCACAAGCTTCTTCCAGAAAAAACCCCAAAACATTCTACCCTCAGAATGAATAAGCACAAAATAGAGAAAGTTGTAATGTTATAGCTTTTCTTCAGGTTTCCTGAGCACTGAGTATTACACAAAGTAGGCAAAAATTGTTTGTGTTGTGTTGGGGCCTGTTGCAATACCCTCATGGTCTATGTATTTCTTCCAGATTTTCAGGGCATACAAGGAGCTCTTATGTAAGAAAGGTAACAGTGTATGGGAATGGCTTTTAGATCACAGAGACAAAACAGAGATAATAGAGTATCTAGCTTGTGCACAGAGTTAAATACTTTACTGCCTATCTAGGGTGTTAATGCTGCTCCAGTGGTCTTCCACCCTGCCCAAAGGCATCCTTGGGTGTAGGAAAGGGCCTCTTTGTACCTCTGGGCAAAAAGGTGAAGCTTGAGTGGCACTGCTGATGAGATAGCCCATGGCAGGACATAACACCTGGTCCTATAGCAGGATAGCAGTGAGGCAGCTCTAATTAACGTTGTGGCCTGGGTGTGCCCAGGAACGCAGAGAAAGATGAAAGTGCATCAGGAAGCATAGAGACCAGGGCTTTGACATTTCTCTCATTTAAGGTTCATTTGGTCACTTCTACTTGTGCAATGTGAGATTAGTGTGTGAGACAGTGCTGTCCCACCAACCCCAATCCCCCCTGGTGTGCTGCCCTGCGTGTGCACAGGTTTAGTCTCCTGTCAAGGTTGTACTGCTTAATGAGGCAAGAATAAAAATGTGGAGAAGGTGTATTTGTGTTGTTACTTAGTGATGGGTATTTCAGGCAAAATGAAAGTCAGAGCTTCAGTTCTTACAGGCTGGTATGAACGTGTAAATTCCTGAACATCCATACTTTTGACTTCAGGTGGGGTTTCTCTAGAGTTAGGAGTTTTCCTCTTCAGGTTACTTTGCAGAACTGAGAGAAAGAAAGTATCAAGAAGCAATACTTCATCTAAGCACAGGTCCAACATAACGTGAAAACACAATTACACATTTATCTTCAATGAATGTCCTAGGTTATGCAGATAGGACTAGCTACTGAAAGTAGCAATCAATAATTAATGTTCTGTTGTATATGTGTGTTCATCCTCCACCAAGAAGAGAGAAAAATTTTATTTGAAAGTCAAAGGAAACTTTCTACAAGCCTTGACTAGCCTTTCTCCCAGCAACAAACTGCAGTGCAGCAATCCAAAGCCAATACAGACGTATGGCTAAAGCAGCCTCCTGATTTTAGCTTCCAGCTCTATAGATCACCCAACACTTCTCAGAAGCTGCAAGGAGGAAGGAAAGAGGAACTGAAACCAAAAAGTACCTCTGAGACCATAGCCACGCAAGAACTTTCCAGCTTAGGCCCAGGCTGCTCCTTCCTCTTCCAGGAAAGAGAAGGGACTCACCCCAGCTTGTCACTCACTTTCCACGGATCAACTGTTATGAGGCCAAAATACTCTTTGTGAAGAATACCAAATATAAGATTGGTGTATGTGAAGAACCCAAACCACACAATTATAGGCAGGTAAAGCATCTGGCTGCCAGAGTTTTATAAAGCAAATACACTGAAATAGATATGATTCTTGGGCATCACTAAATGAAGCCACTAGATGTCAGTCTCATTAGCAAAAAAAAAAACAAAAAAACCAAACCCTGCAGTTAATATTGCAGTTGGGATATAACTTTGAGAGTTAACTGTGTTGTAGGCACATATTATTTGCCAAAAGATTGCCATAGGGAATGCTGAAGAATGCAGCCTTGGAGCTCTATGTTTTAATGTGCTCTGTAGTTTTTATTTGGGTAGACCAGACTGAAATAGGGCTAATCAGTTCACCTTTACCTTACTCACTGTGACAAGTCTGCCCATACTTTCTGCTTTCCTTGGATAAATAGCTAGCAGTTGAATTGCTTGACAAGCTGGATGGAAGTATTGTATGGTAATATTTCCATTTAGCAACCCTAACTGAGACCAGCATCTCATTGTGCTAGCTTTTTTGTTCATAATATATGGCAAGAAACTGTCCTTTCTTCACAACACTGTGCACAAAGTGTGTACAAAAAGGTTGAAAGGAAATTTAAAAGTTCAAGATACTATTTGAATCAGTGCATTCCCTCACAATCAGTGAATTTAATGTTAAATCTGCTAAGGAAGAGAAATCTTCAATCTAAATGTGGGGGGGTTTATACTAGTTCTTTGTTTGGGTTTATTTGTTTTTGTAATATCTTTTAAAATCAGATTATTCTATCCATATTCACTTAACTTTTCATTACAAATGTTCCTATCTCCTCTCCTCTGAGCCCTTCAAAGAATCTTACCCGAAGAGCAATTCAGCAAATTTACTATTCCTAAAATAGGAAAGAAAACTTAGACAGAAAACAAAACCCTTTCTGTCTTCCAAAGCAAATATTTACGCCTGGACATGTAGTTTATTGAAGAACCACATAAATGGCATATAGCTAAAGTTACATTTCCATGGAAAACAGTATTTTCTTCCTCCTTCCGTCTTCATAAGAATATAAATCTATAAATCATATCTTTATTTATTTGCCATCTGCTATAGCAGGAATTTAACTTCCTTGGTTTAGAGTTTACTTAAAGTAGTTAAAAGTCAATGTCTAGTTAGCTGTTACAGACAAAAGAAATTTGTCCAATAATACTCTATCTCAAGGAAAATTTGCTTTATTTCAAGATTATAAAATTTTCACAAGAGCAATTAGATGCTCATTTCTCTTAAAACCCACCAAGCAAAACTTTTCTCTCTGGAGTAAATATATATTTTTTTTTCTCAAATCTTGACAAAAAGTATAAATTTGCAAAACCTTGTGGCATTCTCTCCTATGCAGTTCTGATGTGTATCACATCCATCAACCCACAGTTAAATATTCATTACAATCAAGTTTTCAACATGTAACTTCACACACCATTTTTGTTCCCTCCCTGGTTTCACAGGGCATTCATCTGGCTGCCTAATGTCACCATTTTGATTTTATTTTGTTCAATTAATCAAGGAAATATATCTTCCTATTCATGCAGATGATGCTGATTCCTCCAGAACATGATGGTTATTGATTTTCCATCTTGTATCTCAGAAGAAACCACATAGGCAAGTCCTTGACAACATGCACAGTCATTGTATTAAAGAAATTAGGAACCTGTGCTTGAACAGTTGGGAGCAGGAGTCAGAACACTGAACCCACAAAACTGGATTAAGTGCCTCAGGTGAAACTTACAGACCAAACATCAGTTTTTCCCTGTAAGTTTCAATATCAGAGAAAGTCTGCTTCCTAACTTTAAACAACAGACCCAAATCACAGAAGATACCCTAGTTCACTCATGCAAAGACACTAAGGATATCTGGCACAAGCAGGATTACTAGCTGAAAACTACTTGTCAATGTCAATTTTTCTGATAAGACTGCAATTTCAATCTTGTAATGGGGGTTTATTCACAGGCAACTCATTCGAGTTCAATGTCTGCTGTCATCATGGTAGATACAACAGTCCATATCTGCATTCCTACTGTAGTGGATAGTTCACAATGGGATGCCTGTCCTTTAGTGTAGTTTCTAGAGCTCCACCTCTTGTAAAGATAGCTTTTTTATAAATAATTAACCACACACTAGTTACAGTACACACACATACATACCATGTACCATAAAACACTACGTTATTTGCACATTCACAGCAAAGGACATGGAGAGAATATCTTTATGATATTTACTGTTTATGTCTTGGTGTTCCTTTTTCTAGATCCTATCTGATTGACAAAAAACGTAGCTTTTCAAATCCTAGAGTCCGGAAAGTTTTTCCTATGGCTTATAAATACTATTTGCTTAATATTTTCAGATCCAGGTCTTGATTCACTGAAAGGAAAGCAAAAGGACTCTGATAGGAGACTTCTTACATACAAGCCTTGTGGAAGCAAATGGGATCCACAGATGCTACTACTAAAGAGTCCCTGGCCACCTAAATCTGTTTCATTTGCAGTTAGTGACATTAAAAGACAACTTCTAGCTTTTCTCTGTGTAAAAATATTTTGAAATAGTAATAATAGTAATTCTTAATTATATTTCTTTCCTAATATTTGCAATCTTGAGAGCATAGCTGGCATATCCTAAGGGAAATGTCATTTTACTGGAGATCTGGAGACATGGACCATTAATTTCCTTTAGATTTTCAAGAATCTAATTCTGTTTCCAGCTCTTGTTGGCTTTTATGGCGTTGGAGAGATAATCTCTTGGGGAACATTTTCTTATTTCAGCCCTTCGCAGAAGATTAGATAGCACTGTATGTGGTAATTCATTTGTAGGAATTAAGATGTCCATATTAGACTGTTCAAAGACAAAGACTATTTCAGAATATGCAGGTACTGGGTACATGCTTTTATGGTTTATATATGTATACCAAACACTTAAATGTAGAGATCTCCAAAAGCAGAATACCTCTATTTTCATCATAAAACAGCTCCCATTTGCATAAAAACTTAAAATGTTTGGGGAAGCAATGTAGATGGTGAAAGATTCTGAGTTGTGAATATAACTCCACTGAATAGCAGCAAGTCAACATGCACATTTGTAAAACACATGAATTGGCTGAACACAAATGTCTCTAGGCATTTCAACATGTTGTGCTCTGATTCAAGACTGAAACATGTCTGAGAATGAATTCTTTGATGAACTCGTTGAAGATTATCCTTATGAGAGCCACTCCTGTTTCATTTTGTAGATCTGATGTATCTGAATGTCTCTGCCCCCAATGGCACAGATGGCAGAATTGTGCTCACACCGCGTTCCTGGATCGTGTGGAGGAAAAGCTTTGCCAGCTGCATCAGGGAGAGGCAGGTAGAGATGCAAGTGTTCGTTCTGCTATGTTAGAGACACTGGATCTAGCCTCATCCAGTGGGCAAACTTAGAATTGATTGACGGGTGCTGGCAGAATCCATAACTCCATTGTTCAGGAGGGTTAGGAGGACAATGATGCCCAATTAAACTGAATAGACCCAAGGCTTCATTTGAAGGCCTATCTCCAAAAAATGGAGATAGCTGGGCTGGCTTGCACTACTGAAAGACTACTATCAAGTGAGATCCTTGCAGCATCCGGGGTGATCCTGGCTTACGTGGGCTCAGTGTATCCATGCAGACAATGAAGCATTGTCTCAGAATCTGGATTGCAGTGCTGATAATCTGCACGAATTTAGGAAGCAATGAAAATGTGCTGGTCACAACACTGATCTTAGCTGAACCAACTTGTCCTTCTTGGAAAAATACACTTGTCTGAGCAGAGTCCTCTTCTGCTATAGCCAGGATCTATATTGCTGATTGTCAAATCTCTTGGCAGAGATCATCTTGGGGAATAACCACCACTCAAAGTAGGGTCATGGTGGGTGGATTTCTAAGGCAGGTAGAAAGTAGGACTGCTTTTTAATGTGTTAGGAGAAACTTTTTTAGCTTCCAACACACCTCTCCTTCAGTGTTTCTGAGCAGCTGACACTTGACAGGGCCCTCCAACACAGTCTCCATGCCTGGCAGCCAAAGTCCTGGGAGAAAGAGAAAAATATCCAGGCTGATCTCCATCTCCTCTGGCACCTTTCACAATGCTCTTAACCTTCAAAGGAAGTGGAGTGTGGTTTTTCTATCAAGGGCTGGCTAAAGTGGTGTTCTCATGCCTCAGTAGCTGGAGATACATGTAAAAGCTCTTCACCCTTCTTATTTTTGCATTCTCATTGTGGGGGTGAAAATGCACAGTAAATCTTGCCGACAGCTATGCCAGCATTTGTGGACGCAGTCAAATGCCGTGTGGACACCTCTTAGCCCACTTATGAGGGATGAACAGTATCCATTACCAAAAATTTCACTGACCTCAAATCTGTTCCTGTCAGTTGGTATTTTTCCATTGACTTCAGTGTACTTTGAAACAGGCTTAATGGAGGTAAATTCTTTTGTTTTAGGTTGACACTATTGGATTGTTCCTTTAGAACTGCTTTATGGAAACCTCTGCAGCTTATATAGATGCAGAGAGTGAACGTGGATAATTTCTGAAATCCTAAAAGGAGGAAGCAGGTTTACAGGTTAACAGTAAACTTGCAATCTCATAAATGACCAGAAGAAACAAGTGTTACAGAAAAATATGTTCAGATCTGCCACCCACATATATTGATTCTATAAAGACAAATAAATAGATTCTGTACATTACTAACATTAGTATTTTCCATATGTATATAACTTACCCTACATATATTTATTATAAAACAGACAGAAAGATTTCAGAGTCTCTGCTCAGGATATCCTCTGCCCTCCCACTCTCCCTTATACTTCAAATTCAATGTTACCTCTAAAACTGTCCTACTTAGGACTAGATTTAACTTTGTCCCCTGTGATTTTTGGAACTGAGAGCCTATTCATGAATGATTGTCATGCAGATTCAGTATTTGAATTATACACAAGACTTCTAATTCTAATCTAAGATCTGTCAATAGTTCTGTAATTTTGTTTATATTTTTCCATGAATTTATGCCCAAGTTCAAAAAAAGATACTTTTCTATATCCTTCCTCTATCACAAACCCATACATTTGAAAAATTAAGCACACACACATGGAGTATTCAGGTGGTCAACAAACTTCAAGTACTTTAAATGATTCTAGGATCATACTGGTCATGCTTAAAGTGCTAATATTCTTGTCACACTAAGCCTTTGAAATACCAAATTTTATGCCTTTCCTGTGGAACAAAATCATAAAAAGACACAAAACAATCAACCTAACTGTAGACTAACAACCTAATGTCTAAAGAGTTATTATTCATCTATTAAGATCTTTCTGAGACCTGATTTATAAAAGCTGGTAAAGACAGGAGATTGGTTTGCAATAAAAAAATCTGGTATTGGCCACAATTAAAATTAATATACTGGAAAAAATGTAAAAAATTTTCTGTTAAATACTTCCCTGCGCCATTGAACATTGCTTTGAGCATTGCATTATCACTTATCTCACTGCACTGATAGCAGCAGGATAATTTTATTACCTTAATAATACAACTGCAGTTAGCCAACACTGCACAATTTAGTCCATATAAGGAAGAAAAATATTAATTTGTTTTAAGTAAGGGACTGCTTTTGAAAAGGCACTAACTGCATCCAAAAGGACACATAAGAGGCAATGCTAAATAAAGGAGTGAAGCAAAATGAAAAATGTTCTGGGGTGCTTCTTTTCCTTCTACACCAACCACTGGAACAGCTCAGTAAGTGCTGGGACTGTTCTGGCTGAATTTTGTGCACATGGTTGTGAAGGACAACAAGCAGGGATAAGACTGGGGAGAAGGGAGAGTGGTGGAGTCTTGGGGAGAGGGCTTTGGAGGGGGCAGTGGGTTATGCACAGCATTTGTGGCTGCAGGACACCAATACATGGTTCTTTTCATAAAGAGCCAGTTAAGTTTTAGTACCATGGGTTTTCCTCGTGTTACAAACCAACAGGGAGCACATAAAACACAGAAACTCTATTCTGTAACTGTTTAAAACACTACAGTGTGCTCTATAACACTGAAGTGCTGCTTTTCCTCCACAGAGGCCTTTTCTTAGTTGGAAAAAACAAAACCAGAAAGTGCCTGTCATGCGGATTGTACTAAAATTATGCTTCACACAATAAACTTATCTGTAATAATGTGTTTTTCAGCTGACTCTTTACTTATCATCTTTTACTTTGTAAAGAGAAACAGGGTTTTTTCACTTGCTTCCTGCATATTTGAAGAAGACAGTAGCCAAGTGGTGTTGGTATTCCTTCTATGTTCATCTCAAGAGGCGGATAGGGAAACAGCAATTGCCTGGCAGCCAGTGAAACTTCAAAACATGGAGCCGTAAACAGCTGTGTTCCCGTACGTGTTTTCCTGTGAGGATAATTGTTCTTGTTGATGGTTATGTACCTTTGAAAGTAAATAACAAACAGTGTTACTAGTGAAACTAACTAGAAACAGAGAAAGTCAGAGGATAGAAAATGGATTTTTCTATTCCCGACAGAGGAAATTTTCTGACCTTGTGGACAAGACAAGGAAGGAAAGGGGATGTAATGGCCTGGTGTATTTTAAACAAATGTTTCAATATGAACCCTTCCCTCTGATTACGTCTTTAAAAGCTGGCTGGCATGCCCAGTGCAAAACATGAGCCTTAGCACAAAGGGGCTGTGTAATCACCTAATGTTGGCTGCCTTGGACTGAGCAAGGAAAATACTTCTCTTGAGCTCAAGAAAGACGAAGTCTTACGTGGCTTCCAGATCTGCAATTTCAAGCACACGGTCCATGCCCATAATCCTGTGTCACTGAAGAAAAAAGAGCACAAAATTTGTAAATTTGTTTGTTGGTTTTATTGTACTAGGATTTGGGGGGGGTTGATTGTTTGTTTTGGTGTGATTTGGTTTGTTTTGGTTTTTTTCCTAACACCACACAGTATATCACAGTTTCACAACAGTATAGGTCCTGTAAGACTGGGCACCACCAATTCTTCTGTGGTACCTTTCAGGATTTTATTTTTAGAAATAGAGAATTGATTAATATACTCTCAGAAGTCATATAGGAAGTTGGAATGGTTGGGATAGAGATAACATTTATGTTTGGCTTCTAGCAGATCTAGTCATGAAGGCTTGGAGCCAAGATTGGAAATATGGGACTGTGAGAATGCAGACCTCAGAGTATTGCACGAAGATGAGAGGATGGGATTTAAGTTACCGGGATAAACTGAAGACTGAGGGAAAAGAGTTACCTAAACTACTGATCTGGGAGAGAAGCTCAAGGTTGCTTTGCATCTGTTAAACAGTTTTATTCTGTAAGGAATGAATGCTGTAATTCTATTTGGGAGAATAAGTATATACAGTATTATTGACATGAAGGAAATAAAGGGATGATAAATATTGGAGACATTAGCTCTTTTTATTTTAGTTAGAGCATTCATTCATTCTGGAAACTATGCCTAATGCTAGCTAGGATTGAGGGTGTGTCAATAAACTGCCCATTTCACTGTCTCACATCAGTTATGCATTTTATCTCACACTTTATTTATGTGATATCTTCCCTTTGTCAGTGGACAAATAGGAAGAGGAATCAGAAGAACAGGGTTTGCAAAGATAATGCACTGTGTCCCTGAGGACATGCCTTCTCAAGGATAACAGGCTCCTTAAAACAAGATACTAAGAAAGTGGACTGAGGGATGGAGGGAGTTATGATTTACTGATCAGGCTTCAGTTGATATGAAATGTGTGTTCTTCAAACTTTCTCATGAAAAAAATCTTGTTCCTGATGAGAGGCAAAAAAGCCTAACAATATATTACTCCTTGTCTTTCCTTGTCACTTACATTTATGAAAACAACTTTGAAATAAATGTTAACAGTACAACATTTAATATCAAGGCACCCCCAGGCTTTCCTGGAATAGTGGTAATCAGAAAACAGAGGTTGGGTCCTTTTCCAGTAACTATGTCTCATAATCTTGAAACAGGAATCAGACCAAGCTTTGATTTAAAATAGATCTTTCTGTAGATCTCTTGAGCAATATCAAGATCCCATCTTGAACATGTGCTACCAAAAGATGACTGTTTTAGAAGCCGCCTCCAGCAGGTCTGCAGATGTCAGCAACTTTTTAACAAATTAGTATACTTTCAATAATTCAGAGAAAAGGAAGAAGTTAATTTTAGAAATCTGGTGATTTTGATGCAGAAGCAAATGTATGAATGCCTTTGTTTAGACAGCTTTGCATTTAGATCACCTAAGTTCAGTAGCTGGTTTCCAATAACCATCAGGGATCTTAGAAACTACTCACTTAATTGGGAAAGGTTGATCAAAGAAAGGGTTCCTGCCCTCTTAAAACAAGCAATGCTGAGACTATTAACTTTAAAATGCTGTGATGGGACTTTTGTTAGTGACCTTAGTGTTTTGTGCTGGCAACTTGGCTAATACATAGAGGCTGACACACAGTAACAAAGTTCATGATTCTCAAATGTGTTATTCTCGGAGAGTTTAAAACCACATTTTATTAGTGAAAATATAACAACACACTTTGCACTGTAAGAAAACAAGTGTGAGGCATAAACACTTTCCTATATGATCTTGGTAACAACTGGATGTTTTGAACAACCTAGAAAATACTTATTTTTCCCAAGTTGGTGTACCAAATTCAAGAAATCTTCAAGCAGACTTTTTTCAGAAAGTCAGAAAACAGAAGGTCTTCCTCTTCTCTCCCTCCCCTTATTTTATGTTTCAGGTATCTGAGTGACTTAGGTAAGCGCTCATGCCCAGTGAATTAAAAACTGATAGAAGGTGTTAAAACTGTTAAAAATTTTGTCTGAAGGTCAATGAATGTTTTTTAAAAATTATTTTCAATACATGATTCATATGTGAGATTTGATGAAAAATGTAACTTTTAGTGTTCAGCTTAGTACTTGCAGATATCTATTTATGAGGAGCTACACTGTATTTGAAAACCAGCCATACTACTGCAGTGAACTGTGTTATTCTGAAAATCTAAAGAAGCTGAAATTCTATTTTTATTCATGGTTAAATTAATCTTACAACTGTTTCACCTGGAATAGAGAATCTGGCCTATTCCATGCATATCTACCTCTGAAATCAGATACAATGAATGAGTTTATTCCTTCTCAGAGAATTCAGAGGCACTACTTGCTAAGAAGATGCTCATTCTTTGAGTACTCTGCTTTTCACACACAGAGCCTTTAAATACATAAAGATATCTTCATTCAAGAGAAACAACTATCTCAGAATAACTTTATTTCACCTGCCACTAGAATCCTTTGAAAAACATGCTTTCCTTAGGATTTTAATCTAATGTCGCACAAAGACTGTTCTTTTTAAATTAAGTTCAAAACCTACTCAGGTAGGTCAGTACCAAGGAAATAATGAAGTAAACATTTAGTATTTAAGAATGCAATGAAATAAATTAAACTGAAATCCTACCTCAGTTTAGATAACTACTATCAGTTTTTCTTATTACCACTTTTCTAGAGATTTGATTGTTCCCCCCTTCGCTCTTTGTGAGATTCCTAGAAGAGCCACTGGTTTATGCAGATGCAGAAGGCTTTTCCCTGGGTCCTTTGCACTCCCCATATTGCCATATCCAATATTTTAGGATCTCTTATTGGAGAGTTGATCTATGAGCTTAATGGATGTTGCATATTTAATTAATGGGTCCAGAAGATGATTGTGCTTTCTTCAAATTGTTCCTGATTTCTTGTTTCTGGGTAAAACTCTTTTCCTCGATTTTACTTAGATGCTTTTGACTTTAATTACTGCACTGATGGTAAATGGGAGTGTAGCAATTTGCTTGTCCCTTATTACCAAGTATTCAAACGTAACTTAAAGCATCATCAAAACCTTTAGCTGCAACATAGAAAAAATAAACTTCAATTATCGCTTCTTAGCAATCAAAAGATCATCCTGAAATTATATTTAGACCAAACTTAGGGTACTTTCAAATGCAAAATGGATAAACATCACTCTGACATTTACGGAACGTCAGTCCATGCAGACACATTCTGTAACTGCCCTATAGTAGCCTTTTTAGGCCATGTATTTGAACTTTACTCAACAAATAGATAAATAAATATGTATATAAATCAGGGTTTAATTCCCTTCCATCTTTTGTAATGTTTCTTTCACAAAGTATTGTGCCCCTGAATCCCAGTAATACTGTGGAAATTGATAAAAGCAAGGGTTTGTAGCAATAATCAAAGTTATCATCTGATATAAAATAGTCTTTTTTTATCTAAACTTTCTGAGAAACAATTTTTGGCCACTACCTCTGAATCTTTCTTAACAAAGAATGGCCTTTCTATTTTTCTAGTTTCAGTGAACATACACTGATTCATTCAAAACTTTAACTCTTCGAAAAGAGATGGAGATTTTCCCCATCAAACTTGAGACCACTAGATCCAAATATAAGGAAGCAAACTTGAGGATCAGTGGTATGGTCTTGGTGAAACTTACTGATCCACATAGAGAACTGCATGATTTATTCCTTTGGTATTTATTCCTTGCTTTTCCAGAGCAGGAAATGTGGACAGGCTGACTGATCATTGATGGGAATAATGGCAACATTTTTCTATCTAGGTAGACAAGGTGGGTAAAGTGATGAGTCTGAGAATACATTTTTCCAGATCTTGTCTACTCCCATGACCATGAAATGAAATGAAATGTCATGTCAGATGAACACAGAGGAGACCTTCTCTCTTTTGGAAGACAGGTGATTGTTGAAGGAGTGCTTCAATTCTCTCTCTCTGACTCCTTGAGATATAATATACTATGGCTTGAGATGAACATAAATAACAATAATTTCCTGATTAAACATTTATGCTGCTCATTGAATATTTCATGGGAAGAACATAAGAAAAATGCAGGGAGCTATAACATACTTAATAATTAACACTTCACTTCTCACTATCCCAGTGTCAAAAATGTTTGCCTAGACTCTTTCATTGAAGCAAACATTCGGAACACTTTCTCCGTATACCCTACTTAGCCCCATTGCTGAAACATGAGTTTGAAGAGTGAGAGCTTCTCATCTGCTGAGTGTGTGCTGTCCTTACCTGCACAGATGAGATTGGTGGGTGCCACTGAAGAATCCCTCATTGCCTGTACTGGAAGCATGGAGATGGCCATGAGGAGTGAGAGTGCTCATGAAAGCAGAGCAGGATGTAGGTAGGAGCCAGCCAGTTGACAAGTGGAGCTCACAATGTAGCTGTCATACTGCTCTCTCTATGCCTTAGACATCTACCTCAAAGCTACATGCTAAGGTCCTTTATTTGCTCTGGACTTGAGGAATTAAAACCAGACTCCTCTCTTCAAGGTAAAGGAGGACTTCATATTTTTATGTCAGGTTCTGCATATGTCTCATCTGTTAGCTTTGTGACTCACACTTTGACTAGATTTCAGTCTTTCTTCAGTATGTTCTGGCTTTGCTAAAACCTCTTCAGTTGAAGCTGGGCTACTGAGCAGGATGATTTGAAGGATGATTATCACAGAATATTCTGACTTGGAAGGGACCCACAAGGATCATCAAGTCCAACTCTTAGGCAAATGACCTGTACAGGGAACAACCCCATGACCTTAGCATCATGCTCTAACCAACTGAGCTAATCTCAGGGTCATGATGAGAGAATGGAGAGAATTAGTAAGTGGTAGCATAATTCTATAGCCTGTTTTTGATAGCCTGTCTTTCAGAGCTGTATAGTCTAATTCTCCTTATCTCACACAGTATCACTGATAATTTTTTTTTTTTAGATGTATATTGTAAATAAGAATTTAGCTCAGATCTCTGAACTGGCTTAAATCTGAAATAGCTGTTGATTTGTAATTCAGCAACAAAACAGATGAGAACATGAGTTGGCTTCTGTGAGTGTTTGGACAAGAGTGTGCTTTTGACACACACACTCTGCATACAGCAAACTTTGTCATGTGAAACTGGAGGCAAAACTAAACATCTGTAATCCATTGTTGAGGTAGGGTCATAGGGTTCAGGAGGATATTTGTCATATGTGGTGAAGAAGAAATAAGCTTTGTAGAAGGAAACACTTGTGACACTTGAAAATACTCTCTCCTTGCATTCCTTTTCATTCCTTCCATTGTTAGTTCCTGATACTGTAATTCAAGCTTTGAAGGAGAACTTAAACCTTAGACTTAAACAATCTGTACTGAGAGTTATTCGTTGTGGGAAAGATGCTGGGTCTTAACTTCTGGGAGTCCTTTTGGGTTCCTTGTATATATCACCTGGAAACAACCACCTTTTGTTTTTGCAAACCTTATTCTCGATTGGGACAAAAATTAGAACTCAGGACATTGCATTCTGGTTTATTCAATGTCTATACACACACTCCCTGTATATAAGCAGTATATGACAGCAGTACTTTGAGGAAAAAAGATCCCTTACTCAATATAACAAAATACTTTGCAAATAAATCTGCAAAATTAAATGGCAAAGTTTTTCATAAATCCTTGAGTTCCCTGAGTCATGCCAAAGCTTTGAACTCAATACATTTGAATCTGCTGTTTCAAGGATTAGATGAGGAGCAGGAACACCTTCTGGCAGTCCTGGGTGATCTATCATGACTTGGGAAAAAGACAGGGCATTTAAAGATGGCCATACTTTCCACAGTGCAGCGAAGCAGCCACAAATCTACAGCTTTACTCCATGACTATGTTTCTGGGCTGTGACCGCAGCCAACTGATATATCCAGTCTCCCCCTATGGAAAGGGTGTGAGGCAAAATTATTTCCCCTTGTCACTGAACAGCTAAAACAGTGCTAGACCTTTGCAATCCTTCTGAGAAAGACATAGTTTATCAGCAAGATATAATCTTTAGTAAATTAAGTAGTCCAAAAGAAGTCTGAAATTCCATTACAGAGCAATTTCTAACAAGCATAGCAATGACTATTTGACCCCGAACTTCTGAGTCATGAAAGCAATGCTATTTTCAGACATTTCCACTCCAACTACTATATCAAAGGACATGCAAAAGCACATAAAAAGTAATTTTAAATGTGTGTGAATCCTAATATACTTTGCTCTTTTTTTCTCTAAAATTTCACTTTTGAATAACCATGTTAGAAAGATTTTGTTTATTAAAAAAGTTATAAAAATTTGTGTAATGTTAACAATGCTAGCTTAATTTTGCTACAAAAAAAAAAAGTAGATGGAAATGGAAGAAGACTGTACAACTTTCATTAGGAGTGAGATTGAAAAAGCAAGATTTGCAAACACTCAAAAATTAATGTTGAAGAGTACAAACAAGTATCCTGACACTTACGACACAAACTTCAATCCGAGGTTTTCTTTGGTAGGAGCCAAATGATTACATAATCCTAGTAAACTCAGGCATGAGAAAACTCTGCTGTCAGTACTAACATCCTTTGTGTCTAAGTGGTGCCACAGACACTGAGACAAAACAGTTAAATTGTTCTTGTGTCTTTAACCTTCATCCATTGGTGTGTGATACTGGGAATGGTCAATGCTAAACAAATAGCATTAGCATGAGTCTCATCCCAACAATGGGGATTCTGCTTACAGTAGCATTTAGTTTGTAGACAGAAAATTTAAAGCTAGAATAAGGAGATACAAATTTAACAAACCTATCCTGTGCAATCTGTGCACAAACAATTTTAGCTTGACAAGACAGGTAGCACAGGTAGGAGAAATGAGGCTGCATAACACTGAGCTGGTTTGAGCTCCTGTATGGGCAAAACTCAGTGCAATTCCAAAGTGAGTGCTTCTTGCCAAGTTCAGAAGAAATAGTAAATCCATACAATTACAGAGTATGTGGGAAGTTCTGTCCTCACTGACTAAAGCAAACTAACGCACAAGAAGGCAAAAAGGCATGTAATTAGAAAAAACCCCAAACAAACAAACAAAAAAAAAACAAAAAAAACCCTGGTTGTGTAATTGAGTAAAAGTGAACAGAATACAATATCGGAACTGGAACTGCTGGAATTTTTTGGCTACTCTTCCTTGAGTTTTTTTCTTCTTCATGTGGTAAACATCTAGAGAAAGGTATTTCATTTGGAAAGCATCATGCTTTATCAAGCAGGCTTACTGCAGCCCTTGCAGAATGAGGGATAAAATGCTTGGCTGTGAACTTGTGAAGGTGAGCTGTAACATGTTCAGCTGAACTTTAGACAAAATAGAGCACTCACAATTTCCTTTTTTAAACAGTGAGGATAAAGCTTAGGGTGCCTGTATACCTCTGTCTGGAAACTGATGAGAGGGTGCTCACAAAAATGAGAGACAAGAGTAGGTACACATTGTGCAACAGCATCTTCTTCCTCAAGACAGTCTAAAGAGGAGAGAAGATAGTTAAGGAAATTTCTTAGTTGTGGTGTGCTTTTTTTAACTTCTTTTTTTTTTCTCCCCCCCCCCCAAGAAGATGCTGATTTTTTGCATTTAGCAGTGCCTCTCCCAGTTACTGAGGCAGCCCAATTCTGCACTCTTCTGGTATTACCTTGATAAAACAACCCAGAGGGGAAAAGATGAGCTTCAAAACTCATCTCGGTGGATAAGATGATGAAACTTATCAAAACCCTTTCTGAAATGCATCTTTTGACATATTGACAGCTTGAGCTGCATCTACTTGTATCGTATCCAGATCTACCTCTTTCAATTCAGAGGAAAGCAGTTGTTGCAAAGAAAACTGCACTTGCCATGTTGGTATACCAACCATTTTTAAAGCAGAAAGACAAGTAGGAAGTGAGTTTAAACCTTTTTGGTTGTTGCATAGTGTTGGCAAAAAAGGAAAGGAAAGGGAAATTTATAGAAACTCTGGGCTTCATCTGAAATCTTAAAAAATATTTTTCCCCCTAGAAAAAGATTGCTAACAGTATTGGACAAATGAAATGGGATTACTGGGCAAATGAGAGCTGTGCTCTGCCCTTCTATCCCGGGCTGAAAAAGAGCCCAACCGCAAGTGCAAGCTACGGAAACTCTTTGTATTCCGGTATGAGCAGCTTACAGAAACAAGGCAGATGTGATAATTATAGAAAGACACCGCACAGCACTGTAACACCCGTAGGTACTGGGTTAGCCCGCTTATACTTTGTTTTCCTCACTTTTATGGGGTTTTCTCTTATTACTTTAGGATAGAGAAATATTCTCTGCTCGCAGTGAGGGAGGCTGATTTTTTTTTTTTTTTTTAAATGACACCCCTGCTTGCTACGGCATCGGGCACTGAAGGAAAAAAGGACGCCGGGTGAGTTTTGCAGGCGTGTAAAAAATTAATAATTAGGCAAAACTCCGCCAGCCCCGGGAGCGGATGGAAAGGGGTGGGACGGACGCATCCCACCACCCACCCCACGCTCCGCGCCCGTCCCGGGGCCGGCCCGGCCCGGCCCCGCCCCGGCTGGGCACTATACAAGTGGCCGCGCCGTAAGGGCGGTGCCGGTCGTGTCTGTGCGCTGGTTCTCCGTGTCCCTGCGCTGGTTCTCCGTGTCCCGATATGGCTCCCGAGCGGCCCCCGCCCGCCTTCGCCGATGCCGGGCGCCAGAGCGGGCTGCAGGTGTGGCGCGTCGAGAAGCTGGAGCTGGTGGCGGTGCCCCCCGCGCTCTACGGCGACTTCTTCGTGGGGGACGCGTACCTGGTGCTGCGCACCGAGCGCCGCGGGTCCGGCGTCGCCTACCGCCTGCACTACTGGCTCGGTAGGAGCGGGCGGGGGCCGGCGTCGGGGCCGGGGGTGAGGTTCGTTGTGCCCGCTCCCGCTGCCGTAGGTTCTTGCTGGGTTCCGGGGGATTGGGCGCTGGATTTTCCCTGCCCTTCTGCGAAAGGCAGCGGATGCGAAGCCTCCGGGTGAAGGCAGGAGTAGGGCTGCCACCAAGGATCAGGGTGATGCCAAGTCTCACCCCTTCCGATGGTGGGGGTCTGTGTGGTGGGACAATGGGGTGCAGCAGAAAAGCGCATGCTTGCTCTGTGATGTTAGTTTGGAAGTGCTGAAGGGTTAAACTCGAGTCTTGAGTGCACCCAACAAAGATTTACTAATTAAATCCTGCTTTCACTCACATCAGGAGTTTTCTTGCCTTTGTTTCCACTTGGATGAAAATTCCCTCTTGGCCGTCTCCCCGTTGTGTTGTTGCCGTAGTTTGTGTCTGGGTGTTGCCTTTTTCAAGTAGACTAATTCTGCTTTCTGATGATACAGCGATCAGATGCAAAGTCACCAGGTTTTTTGTAAAACCTCTTTAGTCAGTCTGACAGCCTACTGGGAACACGGAACTGGGCTGATGTCTGTCTTTTGCTTTCCACCTCGACTAGCACACTTTACATCAAAATAGAAATCCAACATAAGGATGCATTTTCTGTGACTTCCTCATTTCTTGGAGGTATCTTATGACTTCCTTGTCTGGCCACCAAGTCATCCAGTCACAGGGGTTGCTGTGTAGCTGCCTGAAACCTATTACTTTGTTCTTGTTTCACCATCAAGTTTGTGTTTGTAGGCAATCATCTCAATGAATGCACATAAAGATAGGTTAATGTGTATTAACATTAATGTGTTTGAGTTGCAGTGGTTCTTGTACTTTTGCATGCATTGAAAAAAGAACAGCATATAAAGCTGGGTTTGCTTCTGTATAAATGCTTGAAGTGTGTTTACTTTTACACGTGTTAGAGGTTTTCAGATGGCAAGCAGGATTGTGTCTGTCTCTGGTGAGAGTACAATCATACATGGCAATGTAAATGAATCTCTGGCAGTTCTTCTGTCAGCAGTGCTGCTAGTTAATAGCAAAGTTTGGCTGTTCAGACCTTCATTAATGAATCTAGAACTGCTTATGTTGTAGTTAAAGTCTAGTAGACATTTCCCAGGGAATGATGTAAGGACTCTTTGCAATTCTTTGGAAGTGAAGAAAGACAGTGACTGACATTCACAGGAATTAAAACCTCTTCGCTATTGGCTAAAGAGCTTTAGTTGTACATGCTGGTGCACATTTCATGATGATGTTGTGATATCCAGATACTGCAAATGGCTTCAGGTGTTGGAGTACCCATTGTTGTTGTGCAGCTGGCAGCGTGGCAATAGGGTGGCTCACTGCTGGGAAGTAAATCCCTTTGTATTTGCAAGATACTTCGGTAGCAGGGTGGAGAATCTCAAACACTGCTGCACTCATTGTAGTAACAGGAGATCAGAACTTCAAACAAGATGTATGGGGAGAGCCAGTCACATGCAGGGCAAGAACCACAGAATCATTTTGGTACTTTTAAGTGATTTGCACTGCTGGTATGTACACCCAGCTTTTCCCTCATGAGCAAAGACTGCATAACCTGTGGACAGGAAGGCTGTAGTAGGGTTTTTATGAAGATTTCCCATAAGCTGTCTCTGGACAGCTGCAGCAGTCACTATCAGACTTTGGGATGTAAAGAAAGAATCACAGAATCAGTTAGGTTGGAAAAAATGTCTGAGACTGGGTCCGAACTATGGCTGAACACCACCATGTCAACTAAGTGCCACATCCAGTCTTTTCTTAAACACCTCCGGGGATGGTGACTCTACCACTTCCCTGGGGAGCCCATTCCAATGCCCAGTAACACTGTCTGTAAAGAACTTCTTTCTAATGTCCAATCTAAACCTCTCCTGGTGCATCTTAAGACTGTGCCCTCTTGTCATACTGCTGGTTGCCTGGGAGAAGAGATCAACCCTCACCTGGCTACAGCCTCCTTTCAGGGAGTTGTAGAGAGTGATGAGGTCTCCCCTTGTGAACTTGTGAAATGACAGAGGTGAAAACCCTGCAGACTTTGGGCTGAGATACTTACAAGGACCTTGCCATTTGGTGACACAGTCATAGTCCTGCGTGTTATCTGTGGTGTGTGTTGTTGTGGGGGCCACATATGGTGGCTTTGAGTGTGAATGGATTCTGACTTCAGGAAAAAAAAAAAATCAGAATAAAAGCAGAGCATCCAATTTTCCTATAATACAGTGACAAACGTCCTCCTAATACCTTGCTAGGGGGTTAGAAGGAAGTCTAGACCATGAGAGGATGGTCTGTGACCTTGATGTGCTGAACGCTTGAGCTGTGGTTAACACCCTAGGGTTAAAGTGACCCAACAGGTGTTCTGTCATCCTGAAAAGAAAAAGAAAAAAAAGCCACTGTTTTACCTAATATCTCACATACAGTGAAATGCTGTTGATGTTGGATCATTTCTGAACCAGCTGCAGCAATGTTGGCATGGCTGAGCAATCAATGCAGATCTGTGTCATGGTAGCTGTATCCATTTTTAACCTGGCTCAGATATCCTGGCTCAGTTGTCTGCACTGGCACTTGAGAGATGCCTTAGTATCTAAACTGCTAAATCTAAGGGAGCTGTCTGGGCTTGAAACTATCACTAGTGGAAAGAGCATGTACTATGCCAGTATGAGGCTACTTGTGGGAGTGAGACTGGCTATACCCCACTTAGTATCTTTAATAAAATCATGCAGAGTGTTTTTTAACTATTTTTTTAACCCTTGTCCCCAGAGATGAAGTTATAATATCTGCCTATGTGACCTGGGAGTTAGTCTTGTAAAAAATTGTTCTTTTTCTTATATACTCTGCCTTATTTATGGCTGTTTGTGCATCAAACTGTAAGGTAAATCTGTTTTTCATACAAACTTGAATAACTTGGACTGATGCCCACTTGATTTTTTTTTTTTTTTTTTTTGTTTTTTTTTTTTTTTTTTT
>VXAY01003846.1:1651350-1715837 GCA_013399855.1 Oxyruncus cristatus | reverse complement strand
AAATAATTTGGCCGAGTGCCCCTTTTTTTTTTTTTTTTTAGTTTTTTTTTTTTTTTTTTAAATGGAGTTTCTCTCAGTATTTTATTGCATAGCAGCAGTGAGACCAAGCCTGGTAGTAATTCTTATCTCTAAAACTGTTAAAAAACTATTTTTCTTCAACCCTGAACCCTGTTATGTGTTTGCAAGCAATCAATCAGAAGGATCTAGTCCTAATGGATATTAATAACCCTATTATAAACAAACAAAACATCCCGAAACCCCCCCAAAACTTTGCCACCAACTTTAAGGTGATACACAGGTCTGAGAAAGCATATTGCCAAATAGCAAGTTTTTCTGTCATTGAGTGATGGGCATTTTTTTCCAGAGTTTGTCTTACATCCTGCTTTCAGTAATTTGTTGTTTTACCTTTTTTAGGTAGGCCTAATGGTCTTTGCTTCCCTATGCCTCCATTATTCTTTGGACCCCTTCCCTATTTCATCCTTGGTGCTTTCTGGAGGCCTCCATATCACCTGTATCTCCACAAAAGCTGTGGTGATGGCGGTGGTGGCATTGCTCCTGGGAGAAGCATGGCTGTTGGTGGGTGGTGGGGGACTTGTCTTGTGGCATTTGCACTGCTGGACCATCAATAGGGCAATCATTCTCCCCAGCAGAGGGTTGTGCCCTTAGGCATTCCTGTCCCTTCTCTGCAATGCTTTATTCTTTCCCAACACCTTACTGACAAACTTCCTGGGACACCAACACCTCACTACACACTTCCCATTCTTCTGCAGCCTGTGAGAGGTATCTCTGTCCAGGCTGTCTGCGCTCTATGCTGGTTTTCCATTTAGCCACCTAGAAGCAGAGAAATGGTTAAAGTAAGTGCGAAGCTGCTCTTGAGAACTGCTGCTTGTATACCAGCTTTTCCCTCTTATTTAGAAGGAAAAATAAATCTCAATGGAAGACCTCACTTTTCCATATTTTTCTAAAGTTTTTGAGAAGCCTGTGTTTTTTAGAGTTGATCCTATTTGTGTTTTCCTTGACACAATCAAAACTGCTGAAAATGTTCATCAAAAATCTATAGGCACATGTTAGAAGCTTTGGTTTAATATACAGCCTGATGTGCAGCATGATTAAGCCATCAGCACACTAGGTAGAGACCATTTTGCCACAGTCCTGGTAAGAGGATAATTTCTGAAAGGTACAAAATGAAGTGTGACCTCATGAAGCAAATATCTGAGCTCCACTGATGTTTTTCTTTCTCCCAGCTGTACCAGGCAAACTATCTTGCTTGCATTATTGTGTGAAGAGGACTGCTTTTGAATTATTTTGGCTTTATAGCTTAGTGAGTTGTTCTTAGCATAAATACCCAGTTTACCATCCAGGCAATCCTTTGACATGACCTTCCTTTGTCTTTGCACTTCATCTCAAAGTCCCAAAATCATTGTGGCTGACAGTTGCCATGCTATAATCAATTGAAATATTCTTTTGTTTAAAGAGGCTCAGAGAAGACAAACTTCGCTATTTTTCACTTTTTTTTTTTTTTTTTTTTCTTTATCAAATTGCATTNCCTTTTTTTTTTTTTTTTTTTTTTTTTTCCTGATACAAATGCAGTTCTACAAGTAGTCAAGAAATGGTCTGGAAGATCATGTGTTTGGTGGTGAGCAAGGTTATGATACAGTGCTTTGTTACCACATGAACGTTGCCTGTACAACCTGCTGAAGGCAATGCCTGATTGTCACAGAAACAATTTCTCCAACAGAATTCAAAGTTATATTAATGCTTTATAGACATAATATTTCCTCTTATTTCAGGGAAAGAATGCACCCAGGATGAAAGCACAGCTGCAGCTATCTTTGCTGTTCAAATGGATGACTATTTAGGAGGAAAGCCCGTGCAGAGTAGAGAAATTCAAGGATATGAATCTACTGAGTTTGTGGGTTACCTCAAAGGAGGAATTAAATACAAGGTAAAGACTCTTGCCAAAATGTATTCTAAGATTGTATGTAACATTGTCCCCCGCATAAAAATAACTTTTTTCTTTGTAAATGGAGAGTTTAAAAATTGTTACTTAATGCTTAATGGGCTTAGATCTGAACTACCCATCTTAAACTATGGGAGTCCCAGTGCTTGTACAGAGAGAAGCAGCTAGTTTGCCAGTGCCTCTTATGATATGTGAAAACCTTTCCCAATTATTTTTTTCTCCAAAATAAAGCTGTCCTGAGATTTCATGGTAGTGTGTCTAAGGGAGCTCAGAGTAGGGACTCTTTGTGTCTGGGAAGTATTAAATCTTTTGGAAATCACCTCTGTGTTGTAGGCTGAATGATTTTGTTCAAATGCAGAACCCAGTGTGCTCAAGTGGTTAGAAACATGAATAGAGTCTAAAAAACCCCAAACCTCACTTGAGTCTAAAAATGGTGCTTTTGCAATCCTACTGCAGTTTTTTTTCTAAGGTAGATTAAAAAAACTCCCAAATACTTCTCACAAAAATTTTATATTTTGAAAAGGTAGTGTCAGTGTTCTTGTGTCACTTCCAGAACCTGAATATTTGAAAGGAAATTTTTTTTCCACAGCGTCTGTGGGTTTTTTTAAGAATAAAGCAAGGTATCTCCTCAGAATCTCCCCATGGTAGGAGCTCTGGGAAATGTGGCTCAGTCAGCCTTTTTTTCCCCATTATGGAGGTTTGTAACTTCTCACAGTCTACACAACCAGTTTGAAGCTTTTAATTCTTCTTGCCTAAAGGAGTGAGTGACTTGCCCAGTCTTTTACATTTTATTTTTATTTGTAATTTCAAGAGCCAGTTTCTGTTCCAGGCCAAGGTCTGGGTCTCCTGGAGGAGTGGAGAATAATACCTTGCAGAGGCAGATGCCCAAGCCAGTTTATAGGATTATGTTTATATTTATGCTTATAGATTATAAATCACCAGTTTGGTCTCACTTCCCAGTTTGGTTCTCCTTGCTAGGTTGTCTCCTAAGTTGCAAATGTTCCTGTCATAAAATTACAGAGCTGCTGTGGACTTACCCATCCCTCTACACAAAACCAGGGACTAAAACCACCTGGACCTCTGAGATTCAAGTCTGGAAAACTTAAAAAGGACCTGCATATTTCTCTCCTTTTCCTCAGTCCTTATTTGACAACCTACTGACTCTTTGTCCTAATGGTGTGGTTCAGTGTTACTTCATCTTCTGCAGGATGCGAGAGAGTGCTGTAAATTCTGTGTTTTCCCCTTCCCTGTTTATCTGAAAACCCTTTGAAGCAGGGTGACATCTGCTCCCTTGGCTAAAGGTTCCCACCGGAGAGTTCAGCATCAGCAGCAGGTTCTGTTGGGTCTGTGGTCAGTACTAGATTATTATCAACAGTAGATTATCTTGGCTTCCTTCTTGCTGCTTCAGGGAGTTGTCTCTGCTAGCTCCTCGTCTGTAGGAAAAAAAGGTAAGTTTGCAGAAATCAAGCTGAAATAAAGCTGGCTGGTCTGTTTTGTTTTATTCAGGCAGGTGGTGTTGCCTCTGGATTTAATCATGTTGTTACTAATGATCTGAGTGCCCAGAGGCTGCTGCATATCAAGGGCCGGAGAGTTGTAAGAGCCACAGAAGTCCCCCTGGCTTGGACCAGCTTCAACAAAGGAGATTGTTTCATTGTTGACCTTGGAACTGTAAGTGTTTCTTAGAACAAAATACACTGAAAATAAGAGATGCAGCATCCCTGATAGGGGCTGAATCATCCCCAAGAATCAGTTGTGCATTTTAGTCACTCATGCTAATGAACAGAAAGACTCTGCTTTAGAAAATCAGTTTGTCGCACAACTTGGAAGGTTTGAAACTGCCCTGAATGCATCCTGAAGTATGCACAGATTATCCTTCAAGAAATAGGTCTCTTTTCCATTCAAGGCATTAGGATTTTTCATTCCTGGCATTTGAGTAGCTTAAGCTGTTCACAGTAAGTCCAGTCTGACTTTGGCACTACCTACTGGCTCTGTGGGATCAGTGCTAGTGTTCAGAGAACTTGAACACAAATTCAACCTTCACTTAAGAGCATTTCTTCATAGGTATAAAACTTTGATCGTGACAATTCACCCTAAAGAAATGGCTGCAAAAGTGGTTATGAAACTACTTGAATATTTCAAGAGTTCACTTGAGGAGCAATCACTTGCTTCAAGAGTTTCTGCTGAAAGCAAGTAGAGACAGCACAGAAGAATATGGACAGAGATGGGAAGATAATTTTGCTTGCTTTAGATGACTTGAACTGTAATACTGTCACCTCAGAATACATGTTAAGACTTTCTGATACTATAAGTAGCATCTGGGATGTAGTCCACACTAGATGCTAGTTACCAATTTGAAATTATTCCCACAGCTGACATGTCATGTGTATAACATGGAAAGCATGTGAAAGAAAATAGTATCTGCAGTTGTTTTTAACTGTAGTGTTTGTCAAGGAAGTGGTGAGCTACTTCAAGATTTCAGAGTTCACTTGACCTTTGAAAAAATGAGATGAGCTCTTCTGAACTCATGTTGCACACTTGGCCTTTTCCTCTGAAAACGTCCCCTGGTGTGACAGTTGAAGATAATCAATATAGTTACTTGATACCAATATGACTTTGATTTTTATTATGATTCACAGCCTTCAGATGGACTAACAGCCAGTGTTTTTTGAACAGTATCCTATTCCTCCTATATCAGTATGGTCTAATCATCTGAAACAGCCAGGTGATCTGTATCCAAAGTTATCTCTCAATGTCACTTTGCAAGAAAGACTCAAATCATCTATTCCCTTCCAGAGTTAACACATGGGAGGTGGCAGAGTTGGAACTAAACATTTCTAGAAAATGCTGCTTTTGCATTCAGGCTATATGGGTTTTCTGGAGTTAACCTCCCATGGACACCCTGTGAAACTGGGTGTACTTCATGAATTCAACTTGTCTTGTCAACTGTGCCACGGAGTGACACCTAGAGTAGTTCCTCAGGTCACACTGCAGACATGGCAATGATACTGATGAAGTGCACTGTGGGTATATTGCAGCATTACCTGTAAAGCTTGGGGTTCATCGCTTTTAGTGAGGTTTGAGATGCTGTGACTAAACAATTTAAATGTAACATGGCTTTAGAGTCTTTACCTAATGCTGAGTGTACACTGGGAGCTTTTTTCTTTTTTTTTTTTTTTTTTTAATTTTACAGCACTCTGGTTTCTAACTTTCTATGAGACAAAGCAGAGTTCAAGCAGCAGTGCAGNTTTTTTTTTTTTTAATTTTACAGCACTCTGGTTTCTAACTTTCTACGAGACAAAGCAGAGGTCAAGCAGCAGTGCAGCCCTGTGCCTTCATAGGAAAAAAGATTAGATGTGAATCTTTTTTTTTTTTTTTAACCACTCTATGGGAAATGTCAGGCAAATCACATGGTTAATAACAGTTCTTGATCTTGTCATGTCAGCTGTGTAAGAGGGATGGTTTTTCTTGGATGTACTGACAGGTTAAGGTAAAGAGTGTTTCAGCATCCAGACATTCATAGTTACTTTATCATAGGTTATTATATAAACCAGACTGTGCATGTGGGAGATGAAAAGGCAACATGTGACATAGTTCAGGATGAAGTGCCTGTAGATAAATGGGTGTGGTAGAAAATATATTGTCACAGGGGAAATCTTGAGCAAGTTTTATATGAACTATATTTCAAGCTGAAATAACTGTATTTCAGATTGAAATTTTCCATGGCTATGGGTCCATTGTAAATAGGTGAGTCTTTACAAGACCTCTTAATTGAATTTAAGGGTCATTTAAAAAAGAAAAAGATTTTGGCTCAAGTAGATTCCTTTACTTAATAATTGAAGTAAGTCATCTTAAATAGGATTGCTCTTGAGTCTGGGGATTTATTGCAGGGCACTACTGACACATTATCTGAGAATAGTGGGCAGTAATTGCATAAAATAATGAGCTTATTATCAGTGCTTTTAATATCAAATTATTGTATGTCAAATAAGATGAATTTCCAAGATTTACTTTCCCCAGTCTTAACTAACCAGAAGGATGGCCTCCTTGGCACTGCAAAATTGCTTGTGCAGTCCATTTCCTATTAGATTTTATCAAGCCACTTATCTAATGTAACGAAAAATCATTTCAGTTTTCCCATTTAGCTCAATTACTGCAGTATTTTAAGCCCATTGTTTTGAAGTTTTGGACAGATGAGGGAAAACTACAAAAGGTAATAATGATCAGGAATAAAATTGTTACTGGTCCCTAAGGTTTCCCTCATGGGATAATGCTTTAAGTAAAAAGTATTTGTGTGGATTTCTAGCTGTGTTTGCATATTTACTGTTCATGTTCTGATGGTCACCTCATACTTCGATCACAGAATAGTTTGGGTTGGGAGGGAGCTTTAAAGGTCATCTAGTCCAATTCCCCCTGCAATGAGCAGAGACATCTTCAATTAGATCGGGTTGCTCAGAACCCTATTCAACCTGACCTTGAATGTTGCTGTGCAAGTTATTCTACCACGATCCAGAGTTCTAAGTTTGATATCAGAGTCAAACCTTGGCTGGAAATAAGGTTAAAAATAGTGTTGTAACTGCCTTTCATTTTTTGGTGTTTTTTTTTTTTTTTTGAACAAGAATTGATGTTGCCATATTTAGTGCCATTCATTTGAGTGCAATGTGGGCTTCCCATCCACTGGCAAATCAAAAAGCTGTTGCTGCAGCCCTTCCACAGACCTGGGAAACCTCTTTTCTGAGCCTGACCCTGCTCCTAAATGTGGTTGGGATCCCATGGGCACGTCTTTCATGTGCACAACCCACACAGGACCCTTGGTTTATGTGTTACCAAACCACATTTACAGCACTTCAAATACCCTGCCCAGGTCTGATCTTGCCTCCTTTGAACTGTCTTGGCTGGAACAGAAAATATCTGCGGAAAGCAGAGAAAACACTGTCTGTGATATAAGGGGAGTCATCAGCTGTGTGTAATGTGAAAGGCTTACTTTGTCAGGTGCTGCTTAGTGTGTCCTGTCCTGGCATAGATCTGCTCAAGTCCTCCCAGAAGCTGTTATCTTCTGCCATACTTCCCATCCTGTCCTGAACGATTCCTGATATCCCACTGAGAGGCACCAGGATGGGTTTGACAGTTGTTGGCCACCGTAAACTGTCTGGCCTTGCTCTGTACTTCCCCTTTCCCTCCAGGTGCAGCTCTCCCTCTCTAATGCCATGAGGAAAAAGCTGAATCATTGTGACATTTAGTGAATAACGTACACACAGTTTCACAGGCTATTTTAATATTTATCTAGATGCATATGTAAATATATTCTATATATTTCTGATAAGATGTGCTAAAGATTTTCATCTTTTACAAATTTCCTTGGTTTAAAGTGGGGAGGAAAGTTGTCTGTATTGTGAAGTTCACCCTATGTGAACTTCATACACCCATTGGTGTATGCTGGTGACTTACAAAATTGGAATGTTGAGATTGGAATGATAATTTGTGTAGTTATGAAAACATGGAGCAGAAGTAATGGGAGTAACAATACAATAAAACAACATGAACTGATCAGCTGATTTTATTGAAAGCTTCCCAACTCAGTTTGGGAAGCTCTGCTGTACGAAGGCTGTCTAAAGTTGTATCCTTAATGACCAGCAAAAATATCCTCTGTGCGTTTGTTTGGATACAGCTTTGTGAAATGTGAGACTTGACTCTCTGTCTGACTTACCTCTTGATGGGAGGCAGCAGCAGTGCCATGAGCTAAGTGACTGCAGAGGGCAGGCAGAGGGCTGTGCACTGCTCAGCCTCCTTGAAGAAATTAAGAGGCAGTTGTTAAAATGAGGGTGTGAGAAGGGATGTGTGATAACTACCAGTCAGTTTTGAGGTTGGGCCTGATTGCAGTTGAAAATTTTGTCAGTGCAATAAAAGTTCTGCAGATGAGACATTACACTTCTGCCAAAGGAATAATGCAGATGGTGAGGTGATAACTGTAGCTCAAACTAAGTGAAGATTGAAGGTAAACTGTACTCAGCTGTCCATTCTTCCCATTCCTATAGTGATGCTTATAAAGTGATTTATAAACAGCCAAGATGTTGCTGGTTTGAAATTTAAGAGCCTTCAGTGTTCTTATGAACAACTTGTGCTATCTAGCAGTCAATGCATGTACTTTTTAAGGCCTTCATGAATCCAAGTGAAAATGATGATGTTAGAACTCAAAAGTATAAAACTGAATAGAGCTGTTGTGATCATGTATCTGTCAGTATCTTCATATTTGAACTCCTGACATAATAGGTATGTCTAAAGAAGACAAAATTGCTACCTTGCACAAATACTGGAAAAAATACATCGAGCAAAAAGTCTGGCTTTTTATGACAGCTGCTTTTCAGGAAAGCTGTTAACTTGGGGTAGATTAAATGATGTTTACAGAAAGAAAAGTAACTTCTGCTTTTTAACAGTAAAGGACCAAAAGAACAGATACTTGCTTTATGATTATGACTGTGGTACGTGATTCAGCATCACATGGCAACGTTAAGCACAGTTGTTTTGCTTGCCTCTAATCTCCTTGCCTTCTTGCCTGCATTATCTTTTAGGTGGCTTTGCTTCTCTTCCATTAGAGAAAACAATTCACAATCAGTGTATTAACTCATTTAGTAAAGTCACTTTAGGTGCATTTTGCAGTTCATCACTTTATGTTTCTAGTTGCTTTCCCCGGCACTAACAACTGACTCAGGTAATTCTTCCATGTTTTTCCATTCACATATTTCTCCTACAACTAACCTCTTCCCCAGTTTCCCCCAGCTGAGAGTTAAACTATTGCTTATACTGTAGGAGAGAGCTGCCAAACAAGTAGCAGAGCTTGAAGAACTAAACTGATTTCATTCTTTTTTAACTTTATATACTTACTAACAGCATTAAACTGTGGTTATATCTATCCATTGTGTATCTTGGTAAGCAAGCACCTAATTTTTCTGTAATTCTGTGAACCAATTACTTTTACAACTCTAGTAGTGTTAACTCCAGCATTCTGGAAATTGCCAGTCTCAAAGTCATAAGATGGAAAAAAAAAAAAAAGCCCTTTTCCACCCCCACACTTTAGTTAGACTATTCAGAGTATGGATTTTTCCTTCATACTCCATGGACTGGAAAGCTTCCCTTCACCCCCTTGTGCACAAAAATGTGGTTGGACCAGAGACCATCCTTTAAGCTTCAGGTGGACAGGACATATGTGCATGCACAGGGGTTTGGTTAAGTTAGTTTACTTCCTGATGTTGTAGGAAATACAGATGTTTTGCTCATTGAGCTGCTGTTACCTAGAATTAGTATCCTTCTGGCATTCACCCTTTAATGCACTGTGGTATTGCAACAGCTGTTCTTAGTACATACTAGCAAAAGAGTTGTGAGAGGAAAAATGAATGTACTAACTGCATCACTGCTGTATCTGACTTATTTTTAGTCTGAAAATTTGTTCCATTTGAGTCAAGTGGGAGACTCCAGGACTGGTTACAAGCTCACTATTGTAATTATACTAGGGCCAGCTCGTGGTGGCTTCAGCAGCATTCTGGCTGAATGAATTCAGAGTTTGTTTTGGATTATCAAAACTCCATAACTTTCAATGGTTCACTGTATTACAGTTTCAAAACATGTCATAGGCAGGTTTGATGGACATGTGAAATGAGGTTTTTTTTCTTCTCCCTGCCTATATCAACAATTCAACAATCAAGACAGGAAAAAAAATGAATAATTTAGGAAGACTGATGTTTTCAGAAGGCTATGTTAACTTGGTTAATTCAAATATTCTTCTTAATATGTATCACCAGTTCCTAGAAAAACCTGAATGTCAGTGAACTGAACAAAAGTGCTGTATCCTAGTAATTTTTATTCAGTTTTACAGTTCAGCTATTTTCCCAGCTGCATGGACTTTGTTTTCTTGATTTACTTTTTTGTACTTAAAAAAGCTCCACACTCTTGCTTCAGGGCTCTGTTTTATTTCCAAAAATTTGGTGTTTGAAATACGAACACTAAGGTAATGTGCAATTGTTTTACAAATACCTGGAATTGAGGGGGTTGAAAGCATTTCTGTTGCTTGCAGTTTATATGTAAACTTTTTTCCAAGTTTTTGTTTTGTATTGGCCTTTTAGTCCTTTAAACCTGTTGACTTTAATTAAGGGACTAGACTTTAACAAAGAACAGTTTCAGCTAAAATTAACTCATGCCTTACTGAACAGCTGTTCATCAATGACTGTGAAGAGAAGGGAGTCTCAGTTGTGTGCATGCCAATTATTTTGATAGTAGAATGATATGTATAAAAGCTTTGCCAGTATTTATGCATGTTCCATATGACTCTAGCTTTGCTGTTTGTTTTCTTTTTTTCCTGCTTCCCTCAGGAGGTGAGCATTAGGAGTGCTGGGTCTTTTGGGCACTCCAACATCACAACTTCTCTCTGATCCACATTTCTTTACAAACCTCATCAGCCTTTCTTCTACCTGCTGTGAAACCACTACAGTGGCTTTCTGTATTATGTGGTTATTTGTCTGGACTCTGATCTGCTTCTGAACACAAGCAGCTGAGCCAAAGAGAAGAGAGGAAATAAGGCAGTTTAACGTTACAAACCTTCTTTTCTTGTTCTTGGCCCTTTTTGTTATGGGTAAAGCTAATGTAGTAAGGTGTTTCACAGGAGTCAGCAGATTTAGCTCAAGACCTTTCTTTTGTGCTAAGTCCTTCTGCTTTATAGCTGAGCCTCTGATGCTCCTTTTGCTGTGGTTTAGAGGAATGGAAGACAGCATCCCTACTTACATACATTAGGTCAGCATAAATTAGGGTTTGTTGACGTGACGGGATCCACACTATAGATTTAGCTGTCTCTGAACTAAGAGTGGTAATTTATTTATTTTTTTTCAGTTGAGGTGCAGTTACATTCTGGGAGCACATTCTGCTGTAGACGCGGTCAAGGGTGGACGGGTTAGGGTGTATCAGGGCCTGCAAACAGTGAATGGAGGCAAACCACCATGTGCTTTCCTTAATAAAAGATTGAATTTTTATTTTAATATTTTAAGATTAATGAGACTAAATCTCTTTAAACATTTCATTATTTTCTGTGAAAATTGAAGTTTCCCCACAACCTTGCTTCAAGTTTTGAGAGTTTTGAAAGAGTTTTGAAATGTATTTAATTTGTTTAGCTTTGTAATATCTCTTAATTTAAGAGAATGCAAATCAGCAATTACAGTAGGAGCCTGGAAATTAGTAGGTATTTCAACAAAACTCTTGCATGCCTAGGACATGTTTAACAGAGCAAAAATGAGTTCTTCATGGACTTAAACTTCTTGGTTTTTGCTGTCGTTGTCCTGGCTAATGTCCACAGAAAAGACATCAGGATGCAGAGTTTATTTTCGTTTGCCTCCAAACTGAGCAGACTGCTCCTTGAATACGGAGGTGACTGTTTTGGAGGGGAAAATTGGTTTTTTATGTCACTTTTGAAATGAGTGAGTTTTTTGTTTGTTTGTTTTTCCATCCCTTGCTCTACATGCCATTTGGGGCTGGACCAGGAAGCAGGAGGTGTACTTTCACAGTCCCCTTCGTACAGGGAAAAGTGCCAAGGTGCTCTGCTCAGAGTTACATGAGTCATGCATAATCATCCTGCTGCACACTTCTGTATAGAAGCTAGATGTTGGGTCATTTTTAATGAGCTGTAGAAATATCATGTGACTTCCTCAAGGTCACTCTGTGGGCCAAAAGCTACATGGTGTGACTCTTGGGGATGGTCCTGTGCAGGGCTAGCTGGGAGTTGGACTCTGATCCTTGAGGGTCCCTTCTAACTCAGCATATTCCGTGATTCTGTGAGTAGGAATCAGTGAATCCTGATACTCTGACTAGAAGACCAAACTGTGTCCCCAAAATGTGCAGATGAGGAGAGACATTGCTATGACCACAGTGATCATGGCACAGAGCTTCCTAACCTCCCTCAGGAGCTCTAGGGTGGTCATTGTGATTCTTCATGATAACATTTTCTCACCCTCAGCTGTTAATTGACCCACTGTGATCTGACAAGCATAATTATATCAATAACCATTCATAAAAGGTGGCAGAATAGCTTTCTTCCATAGCATCTCTCTCAAACTCTGTTAAAGAGATTTTAAAAAAACAAATACTGCAAGTACAAACTTCTGAAAATAAACTGGGATTGGCATGGGAATTACTGATGAATGAAGTTTCTTTTACTTTGGAGGCGAGTGAACACTTGAAGTCTGTTTTCATTTTACTGGAAACATTTTTTGGCAGCCCACCAATTCAAAATAAAGTTAGAAAAACAAACCTAAAAATAGTGAAGGTGTTGTACAGCTAAGAAATTGTGAAAGCACCGAGTGAGCTAAAGCTAATATTTTGGCTGTAGTTGAGCCCTGTATGTGTCTAAAAATAAATACAGGAATAATAAAATACAGCCCAAAAGCTCAGTAGTCTGTTGGACATGGTTAGATAACTAGCTGACTGTATTTTGGGTAAATCCAAATCTAAATATTAACCTTGTCAAGAAGTGGCTCTAACTTTTAAAAATCTCTTTCTGGCTTGAAACTGTTGAAAAACCCAATCTGTCTAGAAGTTGAAATGAATAAGTTATATCAGGAAGATGAACTTGTAAATATTCGGCTGTGCTTCTCTACCATGAGGCCTCAAAATTAGATACATTAGAAAATGAGATTATTTTACTTCAGAAGACAAAATTAATGGAATCTAAGCTCCTGAAAGCTTGTAGCACTGAATGCTTAAGATATTTGTTTAGCGTTCATTGAAAATACAGTAAACTGTTATATACTTGGGGACAGTTTCATGACTTGTGGCTGCTCATTTCCTTTTATTAGATCATACCGTACATGAAGTTTAGCTTTCAGGCTTTTAATAAAGAACACTGCCTTTATTCTCTAGTGCTGAAGAGAATCAGATTCTTGTTTCTCTGGCTTTTAAAATCAGTATTTTTTTTAAATAACCAGGAAAGATGGAGCTTGTGAAATCCAGATCAAGGATGTTTTCAGACACTGCTTGTTGATCCAAGCTGTTTTGAGGGATTTTTGTGGAACGGGAGAAAGTCTTACAACATAAGATTTCTCAAAATTACAGCTAATAAAAAAAAAAAATCATATTTATTTTAGATTATGACAAAAGTATTTAGGCTACTTTATTTTGTGGGAATGTAGAATCCATAAGGAAAATGATGAAATCTGCAAATCTAAAAATCTGAAGTCCATTAGTGTAGATTTTTTTTTTTTTTCTGCTTCCTCAGGCTGATTTGAAGCCTAGAGCCAGTGGACTGTAGGAGAGCTCAATTTAGTCACTTGATGACTGAAGACAACCTGGGAGAAAATGGTGAATGTGGGGTAGCTTGGGTGCAGTGCAGGAGGTAGATGCTAAGAAAAGAAAATGTGAATTATTGTCCTAGAAGTAAAGGTCTTTGTAATTTCACAATATACTTTGTGGTCAGTACATCAAACACAATTCATTTTGTAGATGTAACTGCTTGTTTGAGGTTGCATGGCCGTTTGCCAAAAGACCTACAGAAGGCTGATAGGCACAACTGAGACTGAACTTTTAACCTTGCTGAATGAGTAATCCACAGTGAGATAAGGCAATAGCTGCCTCACCTCTTCAACTAGTTCTCTATTATGACTTCTTTCTCTTCCTTATTGTTTCTATAGATTGTAGGAAATAAAGAATTCCTGTTTATTGATGCACTATCTCTAGTGCCTCCTGTTTTCTCACATAATTGCAAATAAGCTCAATTAGTAAGAGGTAGGCCAGGATGAGAATGAAACTAGGAATAACTTTGAAAAGTCTCCCAAAATTTGGAAGAAGATGGCTGAAGCAGTGCATGGTAATAACAACTCAAAAAACTCTGCTCAAATTGAAACTTTTTACTTTCTATATGTTCAATTCTCTAGGAAAGTCTGTTCCCCAAGTATGAACACTATATTTTTTTCTGGAGAAATGTGGAAAGTCAGATTTAAGATAAGGTTCAAACCTGAAGCCAAATATGTCTCCAGATTCTGAATACTTAGTAGACTGACAGTATTCAAACCAGAACTTAAGCCTATAGTCAAGGTGGTAAGGGCAGGCTGAAAACCTCACAGCTTTCAGTGCATAACCATCTGCAAGTTGAAAGGGATACAGTTCTGGGAATCTGTGGTGTAATTCTGATGAAGCTTAAAACGTCATCTTTGAGGTGCTAATGAAGCGAAGGGAACTTGGAAAGGAACGGTGATATCACTGGGTTTGTGGGGATTTTTTTTGTGTCCAAGCTCATCAAGAATACATACCGGAAGTAACCAGCACTGTTTTGCATGCAGATTGCATCAAGATGAGCTGTTGCCTAAAAATTTGCATCTGCTAGTACCGAGAAGCTGTACTTCATCTCTTGCTTGTCTCAAACCACCATTTCAAATACTATTAAAGAACAATAGTGGTCAGCAGAAATAGCTTAAAAAGCTTTTTTGAATTAAACACATTTTCATATCAAATCTGTTTTATATGATATAAACCAAAGTTGTATATGCATTGTAAAACTAACCCCCAGTGACTTAGTGAGGGCTCTGATTACATCCTTATTTGCATGTCACAAAGCAGTTTAACTTTAAAAAAAAAGTTGAAAATTACTGTGTCATTTCTACTATTTGGGCTATTTGATAGAATCATGTGAAAAATCAAATTACTTTCCTCCAGGAGAAGCAACCAGCCAAGATCAGTAATTTCATTTGACTAGCTCCTTTCAGCTCAGCCTCCAGTGGTTCTGCAGCTTATGTTCTGCCTCTTGGTAATAATTTTCATCAAGACAGAAGTCTAAATTCTTTATTCTGAAATGATTTTGAGTTCACAATAAATAATGGGAATTGCCAAAACTGGGGGTCCTTGGTCTGTGGTGTGACTGAATCAGGTGACCTGTCTTAGCCTAATTCTGGTGGCTGTCCTTCCTGGGAGGTGCCTTGGGCTTATGCTCCATTTTGGCTGAATTGCACTTTCCTTGTCATGTGCAAGTCTTACCCATTCAGTCAGATGAGAGGAAGGCCTCAAAGACCCACAGGATGATATCTGGTGGGGCTGCTGCCACCACAGCATGAAGAGCTGCTGCTGTGGTATCTGAATGCTCCTTGTGAAGCTGGCGAAGATGCTGGGATGGATGGTCCTTGAGTCAGCAGCTTACTCGCATATTACAGAATCAAGTAGGTTTGAAATGACCTCTGAGATAATCAAGTCCAACCTTTGACCAAACACCACCACATCAGCTGTGGACCACAAAGTGCCATGTCCAGTCTTTTCTTAAACACCTCCAGGGATGGTGATGACTCCACCTGCCTGGGCAGCCCATTCCAATGTTTGATCACCCTCTCTGTGAAGAAGTTTCTCCTAATGTCCAGCCTAAGTCTCCCCTAGTGCAGTTTGAGACTATGTCATAGATACTACAAGTATCTATGTGACTTAATGCAAATCTCTTCTAGAAAGTATTTCTGAAAGATGTATCTTCACTGATGTTCTGGTGGTTTAGATCCAGTAAGATAATTATTAATTAAATAAGTTCCATAATTTTGCTGTGTTGAATCCCATTGCTAATGTATGTCTTCTTTTCATTATCTTAGGAAATCTATCAGTGGTGTGGCTCATCATGCAATAAATACGAGCGGCTGAAGGCTACTCAGGTTGCTATTGGCATTCGGGACAATGAACGAAATGGAAGGTCTAAATTAATTGCTGTGGAAGAAGGGAGTGAACCAGACCGGCTCATAGAGGTATTGTAATATGCAGACCAGTTACTGACATAGCTATGAATAAAAAGTTTTTACATCTCAGGAACTATTGGATTGGGCTGACTACAGGAAGACAGACGTAGGCTGTAGTAGGGCGGTTTATACCTTTTCCATCCTTATCCAATCAGTGTTAATTTGACATTACAGTCTGAGATAATTAATCATCTGAGAGTACTTTTTCAAGAACTTAATGTTTTGGTGTTTTGAGTTAGCTGTAGGGTGACTGACGCTGTCTACTCTGTGTGAGGAATGAACATCGAGCTGGGATGGCACCAAACAAGTTAAAACAGAATTACTGTGTCTAGAAAGTAAAAAAAAAAAAAGTAACAAATTGCATGTTGATGCATGGGGCCAAGCACACTGCTTTGCATACCCACTTCTATTCCAAGATCATATCCACCTAGCCTCTAAAACCCTAGTAAGCCTCTTCCTCATATGTTTAGCAAGTTTAACCATTTACTTCAAAAAATAGATTTTAGATTTCATAACTGAGCTGATCAAAGTAAAGTGAAAAAAAAATCCCCAATTTATGGAATTTTCAAATCTTGAAAAATTAACAAACACTGATGAGTTGTTGCAGGCCACATACTAATAAAAGCATTGTCACTCGGCATTTGTGTCCTAAATTAAGCTTTTTCCATTTGTTCTGTAAAAAGAAGGAAGACGGAAGCAAGGTCATAAAGGACTCCTTCAATAAAATGGAGTATGTACAGTTGGAATATTGTCTTGTACTTCAGATTAACTTTGGGAAGTAAAACTAGCAGTGCATGCAGGTGTAACATTATTTTTGGTGGTGCTTACATTCAGTGTTGTCACATGCAGTATAACTAGTTATTGCCTAGGCAGCAAAACATGCCAGGTGCTGAGCCACCAGCCTGTGGCCATGCTGGCTGTGGTGACCCCTTTGAATGGTCTGTCCCTATGCTTGCAAAGACTTTGCCCTGTGGCTGAGAGTACAGATGTGTCTGCTCAGAAGGGGAGGTGGCACCCAGTGCACTGGAGATTTTTGAAGGGGGGAAAAAAATGCAGTAAACAATCCTGCATCTGGCTTTTTACTCCCTTATACAGACTTTTCACATTGGCTCTGATGTGGCATGTTTTACACCTCTCACTTCTATGAAAAGAGCACAGGTTGACAGTTAGAGCCCCATTTTCTGCTCCTGGTTGGAATCACGGCATTGGGTTGTAGCCTGCTGCAGCTGTGCCAGGCTGGCACTGTGGGAGCCTGCTGGCATGGTCTCTTGGCCCCAGCTCCTACTGCCAAGCCCGTTCCAGGGTTACCCTAGAGGCTTTGCATGGGGCTTCTGATAAGCTCATGTGTGAGTTGGGAGCATCTATCAGAGCAGCTACACTTTGCACCTCTTATCTGGCAAAGGTGCATTGCAGATAAGTTAGACTTCTATGCCACCACAGCGAGGACACAGGCCAGCTGCAGGGATGGCCATTGGGAACCCAGCTGCCTCCCCCCTCAGGCTCTGAGCGGCAGGGAGGTGCTGGCCTCGCTCCTGCATCTGTTTGCTAGACTTTCATGTGTGTGCAACTGTTGTTTTGTAGCAACCTTGACACACGATTAAGAGAGGAAAAACACCAAGGTTGCATTTTGATCCTGAAGGGCATTGTTATTGTATCAGGGAATAAATCTTTTCTTCACTTGCACAGCAGTTTATGAAGAGGCTTCGCTTTTCCTTTTGGATTGTGAATACAGAGGGAACAAAAATGGGTAGTCCAGTGCAACTAGGTTCATTGCTTTTATTGCCACCACTGTAAGGAGCGCAGTTTGACTGAGTGTGTCTGCAGTAAAGGTTTACCTTCTGGTCTGCACCATGCTAGGTAGCCTTGATTTTTAAGTGCTGCTTGCATAACGAGGTCTGCAGCTCAGCTGTGGCTGTCCCAGTACAAGCTCTGAAATGTGCTGCTAATAAGCCACAAGGGTGGTAACCTCACAAACATATAAAACCTATTAATCACTGTTCCTGCTCAAATTGTATCCAGTTCCTGGTGCTTTTTGTTTGGATTCCTCCTTGCTCCCACAGAATTGTGTCTTAACTGCTGTAACACTTTCCTGGGCTAACTGCTCTGAAGTTAGCATTGGGTTTGTTTGTTCCCTCTACATCAGGAAGGATGGATTTTTGGCATCTCCATCTTTCTTGAAAAAAGTTGATTTATTTTCAAGGGAAAATAATTATGTACTTTAAGACACAGGCTGATTGAACTAACCCTGCCACACGTCTGTCTTGCTACAGGATTAGCAGAGGCAGCCATGGCCGTTATGAGGTGGTGTTTCGTGGCCAGTCTCCTTTCCTTTTGGGAGCTGTGGCACTGCAGGGGAGGTAAACTAGTCTGACAAGTTTCCTGCTCTCAACAACCGTTTTCAGCAAGAACTGGGAGCAGGCTGGCATTGCTTGAACAATTTGCCCGTGGGAGAGAACTGTCTGGAGCATGCTGTAGGACTGTGTGTATTGCTATGGCAGGCCAGCAAGATGCAGCTCACTCACCCTGGGAAATGAGAGTGACTGGAAGCTGGCTGGGTACATGAGTAGTCTTGACAGCAGCAAGCTGTTTTCTCATCTACTGTAGTGACCAGGGGCCACTTGGGAACACACAGCGACCATCCTGTGCTCACACTCAGGAAATGCAGTGTGTCTGGAAAGCTTAGACCTGCAGTGGGTGCACAGAAGTTCTCATAAGATGCTTCAGGAATCACTAGAACTCTGACTCTGAAGACGAGGCAAAAGCTTTCTGTGCAAGCACACTGAAGGTATTTACCTAGTTTCACCTCTGTTTGCATGTTAGGTGAGGTACTCACTTGCAGGTTTAAATAAGCAGTGCTATATAGGGTTGCTGCCTTGGAAATTGAAAAAATAAGCAGACCACCTTGGACAAATTGCTGCTGTTGCTCTGACTGGTCTCCATAGTCACAGCAGACCATAATAAAATTCACCAGGTGCCAACTCAGCTCTGATTTTCATATGTAAACAGCTGAATAGTTCCCCATTCTGCTGAATCTTAGGCCTGAATGTTCTAATTCCTTAATATTCTAATTCTTAAATTTTTCAGCTACATGGGACCAGTCCAAAGACTGGTTGAGTCAGTTTGTGAGCTCTCAATTGACTATGTTAGGGTTAGAGCTAGCTACACTTTTTTTTTATTATTATTATTTTAAACTAAAGGAAGGCTAAATATGTGGTTTCAAAGATAGCCTACAACCAAAGCCTTCTAGAGTCAGTTGCTAGCCCTGTCTGATGCCCTTGGGCCCACTGTGCTGACACTGATGCTCATTCATCTGACCGCTTGCAGTGGTAAGCGGAGATCTCACAGCACTGTATTTGGACACCCAAGAGATCACTGAGACCTGAGAGAGCAGCCAAAGTAGCAGGTAGCCAGGCTTAGGACAGACAGCTTTCTAACTGTAGTTGCAATCTCTGATCTAATTCTGAAGAGAGGACAAAACTGCAGAAGCTAAAAATAGTTTCCCGTGATCTCGTTATTTAGCATTGTGGGAAGCGGGATGAGTCCGTGAGTCATTGCAGCCTGCTTCCTTTCTCCAGTGAAGTTACTGCCCCCTGTTTGACCAATGAATGTGTGACCTGTGCTTCTGTTATCAGAGTAATGGCAAACTGGAGAAACAAGAGATCAGAAGTGTCTTTTATCTGTGAAGTTTTGTGGTTGGACAGTGAGCTGAAGGTGCTTGCAGTGATACAGGAGACAGAAATTCAGTTCTGAGTCAACCAAGGGAAAGATGCAAAGCATCCAGTCCTCCATGCATACTGCACCAACCCCTTGATCTGGTATCATACCTCTAGAGGTGAAGGAGAGGGGAAGAGAAAGTCTTAGTATATTTGTTTTCCTGTATTTGTGCAATTTGAAATATTAGACACCCTAAAAGATTTGTAGATTGATAGTACCGTCTACATAGACTCAACTCTTTGTTATACATTTTAAGTATCTTAGGCAGCTCTGGCAGTCTGTCTGTATGGTATAAAAGCCAATGTAAAAGTAGGATAGATTGAGTTTTACCTAAACTAAGTGTTGAGTCTACATCTGTGCCTTCTACTTAATTATGACAGGTTCAGCTAACACTTTTCAAGATGGTTCTGTTCTCTGTGCAGTCAAACCTGATTCATAGAACTGCTTTATCATTCCCCTGCAAATTACTCCCTTAAAACTGCAGCTCTTTGTACCATGTGATTGCTGCAGGTTTTACTGCTGAGGCTTTTGGCTTTTGTTTTATTTTTGTAATTTTTGATGTTCATGTTTGAAACAATGAAACCTGAGAAATGCGACGGCTGAGGTGTAAAACCACAAGAAAATGAAGCATCATGTCAGTACTTATCTTTGAAATTACTCCTCTACCTTTAAACAGAAAATGCCACTTTTATTTACTCAGCAATTGCAATTGTCGAGTACCTGGCTTTGTTAACAGGTGGGTCGTGACCCCTCATAAAATACTTGTTTAAATATTCAGTTATTGTAAATATTGAGCAACAGGGGGAACCTCATCCTCCTTTCTGATAGCACAGCCTCTCTCCTCCCTCCTTTTTCTGTAAAGCCCCTAAGCAATGCTTAATCATGAGAATTCCTGAATGCCATTGTGTTCAGTGATGATTAGTTTTGCCTATGGTGTGAATAAATACCATGCGTGAATGGTTTGATCATATTACAGCCAGTCACACCTTTCTACCTTTGTAACTGAAAAGGAACTGGTAGCACCACACAGTGCTAGCTCAGTCCTGTGGATAAAATCCCAAGAGCACAGGCAGTAAAGAGATCCCATTGCAAATGCAAGTTACGGAGGCTGTTTCTCTAGAGACCCCAATAATGCAAATATGTTACAAAATGTCAAGCTCCAGCAAACCTTAAATTACCTGTATAGATGTCTGCCTATAAGGACAGAAGAGCAAGATCACTTCTTCCGTTCTTACTGAATTCAAGCCCTTAAAAATCATTTGTTACAAACCAAAGATAATTTCTGAGGGCAGTATGGAGCACAGTGAGGTAGCTTGGAAAAAGTAAGTCTTGCTTTGACTTGCAACTAGCATAGGTGGGTGTGAGAGTGCAAGGGCATGCTTCTCTGAAGGAGCTGGGCAGGTTCCTGCAGTCTCTGGTCACATGGAATATTACGCAAGGCTCAAAGAGTGGTGTGTGCCTCACTGGTGGAGGTATCAGTTTGGTACCTGCTACTTTCTCAGAGCCAGCAAATGCAGGATCTGTCATCACAACTCTGCAGAAGCAAAAACTGCTCTTGCTGCTCTCATAATATTTGCATTTCTTCTTGTTCCCTTACTTTTGGTTGTATTATGAGGTCAGCATGCTAAGGGGAGCTTTGTTTTGTATACAGAGGAGTAGAGAAACAGCAGGAGTAAGGGTCATGTAGGAGGAGGAGGGGTAACTTCTTAGAATAATAGTCTATTCTAATCTTTTGTGGAATATAAACTCCAGGTGTTTGTTAGGGGTTAAACAGTTGCTTAATGATGTAGCTTGTACAGTTTTACTCAAATGCATCATGTTCATAAGCTTTGAATTGCATGTAACTATTAGGGTCCAGCCTGACCTGTTCACAACCAAGAATATACTCAGTATGAAAAATACATTAATGAAGTCCTATCTATGGCTTTGGAAGTAAGTAAACCATAGTACTTTGTTATCTAAATTAAGACATCTGGAAAAAAATGGACACGATTTCAGGGAATTTTGTGAAATGAATAGTAGAAATGAATTTCAGTCCCAGGGCAGAGGCAGTATTGAGCAGTATGTAAAAAAAAGAAAATGAATGCATTGAGGGTGAGGACAATGGAATTTGCACCTGTTCCTAGTGCAAAGGCTCAGTAATGCAGGCACTTTGAGAAGTTAACTACATTTTCATGAGAATGCAAAGACTTAAGCAAGCTAACTGCACAGAAAATAGCAGAACTGCTAGCTGTAGTTTCTGTCAATAGTTGCATTGGCTGCTCAAATGAATAGCTTTCTCAGGCTGCTTTGAGACTATGGGTCAAATTTACTCCTCATGAAGACTAATACACTTCTTCACTGGAATGGTTTTGGATATATGCAGGTGCCAGCAAGAATTTGGGTCATTTTGAGCAGTAAGAGTTTGTAGGATACAAACTCGATAGTAGTCCAGCGGGAAAAATCCTACACGTGCTTGTGCACCTTTCACAGCAACACCTGTCCAGTCTGTAGAGTGGCAGTTTATTAATCATTACACTGTTTGTATGCACATTCATAACCCATCATAAATTTTAATCAAAGTACAAACCCCTTGCCCTCCAGGATACCAGTTTCAAGCTGTCAAAACCAGACATCCTTTCTATTTACTGAGCATATGTCCTTCATTAAGGACAGTCCTTTTTCTTGATGCAGATTTGCATTTAAAGGAACCAGTTACACAGCCTGTATTTGGACAAAACATGCATGGCCTGGATTTTGGTACAGCTTTGCTGCCTTAAAATAGCTGAGCATTTGGCCCAGTGTTTTCCCCACACCCAGGTAGAAAATCAGGAGTTTTGCATGAGAGTGGCAGAGGCTGGTAAGGAGGACTCTTCAGCAATGTTGGGAGTTACTGATAATGTTCTTCAAGCTGAAGTTTTCACTCTTGGCTGCTTGAAGCCAGGTACTTAAATGACAGGGAATCGAGTAGGAGCTGCAGGTGGCAAATACATCTGAAAGCCAGGCCTCTATTTAAGTCTCTAAATACAAATTTCAGTGCCTGCATTAGAAATTTAACTTCAGAAAATAAAATGTTCAGGTGTATCATACTGCATGGCATGAGCTAAGTCCTTTATGAACAGCTCTACTATGGTTGAAAATCTAATTTCTTATGCTAGGAAAGTTGCTTCTATACTAGGTATTTTAGTGAATTTCCAAGATCCTAATGATTTTCTGGAAGTGCTTGAGATCAAATTATAATGTATCGTTTGCGTTCTTGTGAGTTAGAAACCACTCATCTTTATTATGTTTCCTTCTTCAGCAGCTGTAGCACTTGCAAAGTTACCATGTTAGACTATTATAATCCTAGAATTACATGTTAGAGTATTAATGGAGTTTGTAATGTATTTTTTCCTTTCTGTGCTAGACTATCAAAAAATCTATCGTTGAAAAAGTACTATAATTTTCAGTTATTAAATGAGCATAATTAAGAAGACCGGGAAAAAGACAAGAGTTGTTAGCAGTTATCTCCACATGGAGTTGTTTGAACTTAATTAAACGTACTTCCTCGCAACAGGAGAATTTCATGGGGAAGACCTGAAAGGATAGATTTCCCTTGCTGTATAAAAATCTCGTAGCTATGATCTTCCTGGAATCCTACATCTCCCCAAGACAAATGCACCTTGAAGGGACATGTTTTTTTTTTTATCTTTTTTTTCTGCAGGTCTCTCTCATCCCAGCCCCTGTGCAGAGCAACTGGGATCTGTGTACAAGGTTGCCTTTGAAGTTTCTTAAGTGACAGTTCTGTAGTGCAGGGAAGGGCTCAGGGAGGAGAACTTTGTAGTTTGGGGTTTTTTTCAGAGGAGTCTGCATATGCATAGATTCTTGTTCCCTGTCCAGGCCATATAAGACTAGAGTAAAATTCCTCTCACATCTGGGCAAGAGTGAAGAACAGCTGTATAGAAGAAAGCTTTCCAGGTGTTGTGTGCAGTTCAGTATTTTCACCAGCATTGAACATGTAATGCTGAAGGAATCTGTAAATATAATTATTGTATTTACTGGAAAGCACGTTGTTAGGGCCAGGTCTTCTGCTTACATAACTCCCTATAACTTTGATACTATCTGGTTTTACCCATAAAAACTAAGAGGTAGGTAAATTAAGATGGATTAAAATACTGAAGTGATCAGTGCTGCAAATTCTAACTCTTGAGACCTGTAAATCATAGCCACTTGGTTGAACATTTTGGCTCCTTTACACAAAATTTGAGGAGATGTAGAAACTTAAAGACAGAAGTCAGTTAGTGGAAGGCACCTGAACTATCAGGAGGATATTATTTTCAAAGAGCCAAGCAGGATGTATCTCCTAGAAAAGCCAGGTGAAAGAAACATCCTTGCTCTCTCTCTTTTTCTGTCCTAATAAATATTTCATTTATTTCAAGCATCTGCAGGAGACATTAGAGAAAATCTGTCAAAATACTCTGATTTGCTTTTTTAAACATTACGGTCCAAATCTGTGCTCTGTCTTGGGTGCAAGAGTTTGGGTGTCGTACCAGAGAAGATCCTCTGTCATATCTGGTCTATTTGATGTAAGGGACTAGAAATGCTGAGCTTGTGGATAAAGCCAGTGGTGCACTGGGAAAATTTTCCAATGCCTCAAGTAGCTTTTTCCACCTTTCTGTCTCATTGAGCAAGCGCTGAAACACCTTGCTGCAGCTCCTTCTGTTAACCTTGCTGGCGCTGTGTGTTACAGCTGTCTGCTGCTCTTCCAGCTGCTGTGCATCCCCTGGGAACACCGATTTTCTAGCGGGGTCTCTGGCTGCCAATGGCAGGCTGCTGCCTTAAGCTCAAGCTCCATGGAGTGTTTGCCATACTCTTCTTTTTACTCCAGTATTGCTATGGTCCAGCCTGCCACAGCCTTGGGACAGGCCTGTCTGGTGGCTCTGCAAATACCCAACTGGAGGCACGGAAGGAATGAAAAGCTGAGAGTTCTATGATTTTATCAGATAAATGTTTTTTGTGTCTGAGGTTCCCTGCTGGCATTTATTTCATTATTATCAAAACACATAAGCGTGCACTGTCATGCAGTATGTAAGATATTTTGTCCACAAGGCTTTCAAACAGAGATCTGCAAAGCTACAAAGATTTCTGTGTGTGCCTAAATTTATGTCCCAATAAAGCAGGAAAAATGGGCCTCTCAAGCACATGTGCAAGTCTCTGCAGGATTTGGGTGCCATATTTAGTACTACTGCTGGTATCAGAGAAGGATGTAACAAAGGAGTAAGATTAAAAATTTAGGTAGAAAGCGTTAGAATAAATGCAGAAAAAGATGTAGAGGTGAGGTGATTGCCTAGTGCATTTTAGATTCTGCTGCAGGTAGGCAGGTCACTGAGCAGCTCAATTTTCCATGTTCATTCAACAGCAGTAATGGCTACAAAAAGGCTGCTGCGTTTGCATAGTCATTGCCATTCACCCTTCTGCTTTCTTTAATGGGGGATCACTGTTTATCTTGGAGGCATCCTAAAAGCTGGATATTTGACAATAGTGTAGGCTGTGGATTTCCTCAACTCATTTCATGCACACCCAGTCTCAGAGTAAATAGATAATGCCAGCTGTGCAGTCCCAGCAGGACAGAAGGTAACCAAACTATGGAAAAAATCAAATTTGTACTCTCACGACTGATCCAGATACTTATTTTGTGAACATGTTATCCATGGCCAGTTTCACAGAGCAGAAAATAATGTCAGAATATTGTTATCATGTGAATAAAGGTTTTATATTCAGATTATCCCAGACAGATATGCAAAGTTGCAAATATTGTATGAAAAGCTGCTAAAGCCTAATGCCCTATTTTTAGGAAGTTAAGCATAGAGCTTTAAATAAAATTATGATTTGCATTTGAAATTGCTGAGACAACAGAAGCTGGCTAAAAATGTAGGCCGTCATTTATGCATCAAAAGTGCCATGAGTAACTGATGTTTTGCTATTTTATAGCAATCTGAATTCATACAGATCAGGTTTGGACCTTAATGCCAGAAAGTCCTATGGGTAAATTAGGTGATAAACGCCCAGAAATCAACAGCATGCCGGAATTACTTGTTAATATAAACCATCCTTTTGTTGACTTCTCTGTGCATTTCGGCTGTTCCCCTCTTATTTTCAGTCTGCTTTCAGACGGGTGGGAGGTCATCTGCTCAAGGTGAGCATGTAATGACATCTTTTGTTGCTGGAATAGCCAGTGAGAGGCAATTTCAGGCAGAAACCTTGGGAGCAGTTCAGTGAAAGGATAAATTGTTTTTCCTGTTGGGAGTGTAATTTTTGTAAGACTGTGAATGTTTGCTCAGATTGAGTTCCAGGTTACAATAACCAGTAAAATAAGCATATTTGTCCATTCATAATGTGGCCGATGTCAAAAGTCATTTTTGTCTGGCCCAGAATATCCTCACCAGTGGTTGTGCTCTGGCAGAGGAACCAGTAACTTAAAGTAATTAGAAGTTAAACTTTTGCCAGTTTAGCAGTGAAGCCCTCAAGCCATCTTTGCCTGGTGATCTTCTACACAGGTATGCAGGGTCAGCCAGGTAGTTACTAGCCTGCATCATGTTCATCCCTTCCTCTCTGTGATGGATTTTTTTCCTTTTGCTGGCTGCTGTAGTATGTACTTGAAACAATATTTACTTCAGAGAAACATTCCTTGTAATACTTTTCTCTGCTTTGAAGGTTAATAAAAATCTATGCCTTTATCTACCAATGAGTTCACACTGTGTGTGTCTTTCAGATGTGTTGTCCTGCATGAAGGATTTATTCTACCGCCACCCACATGTGTACCTTGAATTTGTGGAGCAGGATATACTTGCTTATGTCAAAGCATGCAAGAAAGTAAATGATGAGCTAATAACTCTGATGGTTTTCCAGAAAAATTACATAATAAAATGTCAGGCCATCTAGACAACTTTAAACTAGTTAAATTTCTTGCTTTTCTTTTTATTGCTCTTAGGATATAAAGAGGGCCGTTTGAGTGGCTTTGTGATCTAACATTTGGGATCACAGCCACAACAAATAGTTCAGTTTCAGACCTAGAAACCTAACCCAAACTGTATATATTAAGAAGAAAATCAAATACAGGGCTAGTGTACATGAATTAAACTGTATAGAACTGGTTTTCTCTCTTATTTAACCTTCACCTGACGTGTTCTTCAAGTATTGTTTTTGTGCTTGGATTTTCAGCCTCACTGAACTCCTTAAACTTCTTGCTCCCATTAAATCAATATCAACTATTTTATAATGTAGAGCTGGCTTTCCCAGTTATGAAGACAATATTTGCTATTTACCTTGTCACATTCCTTCAGATTAGAAACCTTTTGTCTGTGATTTCTTCTATTCATTTTTAAGGGTAGAATTTCACTTGTGAGTAAAAACATTGGCTCTGCGTTTTGAACTTCTCTGAGGGGGTGCAGATATTTACAGAGAAGAGCTTGTGCACGTGCAATTATGAAACAGGTTTTGCAGACAGGTTAAGCTACATTGCTTATACCACAAGAGTGAACTTGGCCAGTTGTTGTAGATGATCCATTGGTTTGCATTATGATATTCTTGTGCTAACCTAAGAGTGCCAACACAAAGGTCTAACAGCACTTAGCCAAAAATGTTTAAATTAATGCAGCTTGACTTCTTGTTATATCCCCCCAGACAAGATCTAAAGGTGTGGAGTTAATGAATACTTTTGCTAAAACAGCACTAACTCGGCAGTCCGATGCTCTCGCTGAGGGGTCAGCTGGCATTAGGCTGTAGCTGTGTAAAGCAAGGTAGGCTCTGCTGTAGCCAGCTGTGGGCATGTCTTACTCTGAAACTGCTGTGAAGCAGATTAAGCTGTGAGTGGTCAAAACCCCTCAGATACAGCATGAGGTTAGAGTGTGCACAGCGGCAGTCACTGCAGAACAGAGGCGCTACACCTGTGGGCATGTTTGCTGAGGCCAGTGTTGCTCATGCTTTTCTCTTGATAAACTGCATGGAGGAAGCAGTGGTGGGGAAGAGGATAAACACTCTGTGGTGGATAAACAGAGAGCGAGGAGTGGTTTGACACTAAACTGTCAAGGACAGATAAGATGAAGTGATATAAAGAGTCTCTGTGATTTCAAATAAGGAACTGCAAGGAAGGATGCTAAGCCGAAGGAATGAAGAAGCTGGGGCATCATCGATATGCTTTCAGGGCCTCTAGTTACTCTTCAGGTTATTTTTACCTTTTGTTTTCCCACAGTAGTGAATAATAAATAAATAAAAAGCAATAATAATCATAATAATATAGTGATGTTGTTATTAAAAGCCATTTCGAGACCTGTGAGTGCACCTGTGTATTTATGAGAGGTAAGGTTTGAAGTTTGCCAATATGGTTGGACACCTGGGGAAAAGTGTGGCCAGGCTGTCTTGCATCCCGAAAAGAGCGTGGCTATTTCTAGGTGTATAGGTGGGATTTGTGGGTCTGAATTCTTGGCATATTTGTGAAGTAGGGTCTCAAACCTCAGAGGACTCAGGAGAGCCAGCCTAGGGCTGTCGGTACACTGCGTCATCGGGTGTCAAGACCCAGTGGAGCAGCCTGACTGTACAGAATTATATGAGCAAATTCCTGTGTAGGTAAGCTACCACAGCACTTGTGTGAAACTAGGAGTGTATGTAGATAGGGATCAGAAGACCGAATGTCCTTTAAATGGTCTGTTGGTATAAGTCATTGTATTGGGGTGCCTTGTTAAAAAGCTTGTGGAGCCTTTGACTGCAGTCTCAGCTGGCATGATTTGTTTTCTTTTTGATCAATCACATGAGAATTATCTATACAAAGGGAGGTGCCCTGGAGTGCTGCAGCTCAGCCAGCTGTATGCTTGCATAATGATACAACCCAGTTTCAATTTACCAGGTAGCTGTTGTTTAAATAGTGTTGAAATCTTCTTGATAAAATTATCAGTTGTCATAATATCCAGGCATATGCATGTGGACTCAGCCATAGCATGAGTCTGGCTTAGAAGGAGAAGAGATCACTTCTCTGGAAGCCATTTCTGTGCGAAAGAACTTTAATTTTTTTCAGCATAAACTTTTTTCTGTTTAAGCACAGAATTTTTCCTTCCATGGTCTGTCTTGTCTTCCAGTCTATAAGACAAAATGGCAACACATGCATGTTGGAAATTACCTAAGTTGTTCCTAGCAATATTGATGTTTATTGACTATATTTCATACCTCATCACTTCATATATTGAGTATATATAGCACATGCTGCTTATTTTCACAAATTGGTGTCTTCACAGGCCTTAGATAATTTATCTTGTATCATCTTGGGTTTTGATACCAACACATGAGGGTACCCACTAGCAATTCAGCTCAAGGCTTTTTTCTGATGGCCATGTAGGCTGCACAGCTCTCCTCACAAGTCCTAGATTTTCTTACCTGGTTGGAGGAGCAGCACATCATGTCCATTCTTAACAAGGGTCACCAGAATGTCAGGATCTACAAGCAACTGCGACTTCAAGTGCAGGAGAAAGAGACACCCTCAAGGCCCTTCTCCATTTATTTTTGGGCTCCTCTGTGAAGCTGCAAAAGAATTACAAAAATGAATATCTGTTCTGCTCCCCTGTTGAAGCACAGGGCTACCTTTGGCCAGAGAAGCTACTGTGCTGTTTAGTGAATTTTGAATGGATTTCCCTGGAACCACAATGTTTCTACCCTTTCCAGGGCACTTCATCTCATGCTTGTTACTGCACCTGCACATAAGAGGTTCTGACCCCTCTCTCTGTGCTGATGAACTCAGATTTCCTAAGATGAGACTTTGTGAGTCTGACAATAATTCTCTACCAAGCTCAGAAAAACATTTCTACATGCAATTTTAAGACATGAACAGGTCAGGCCAGCAATCTAAACTGTGCATGGAGTCTGCTTTAACTGCCGTCACAGTGGAGCACCTAGACTGTGCTATGAATAGAGAGGCTTCTTGTGACAGGATGCTTTCACAAACACCAACAGGCACTCTTTGTTTAAAAATACTCAGAGTGACACTCAGCTTAAAAAAAAAGAAAGTAATTTATTTTTTACCACTTTTGATGACTTACAACAATGCTGCAAAATAATTTTTGTGCCACAGGTATTCTGTGTGCACAGCAAGGGAAAATACTGACTTTAACTGCATCGGGAATCACAATTTTTTTGTTGGTGGATTTTTTTTCCTGTAAATACCTAATTAAGCAGAGAACTAGTGAGTATGGACTTCTGGGAGTTTTATTAAAAAGACTCTTTTACCCACTTAATTATTATTGAAAGTGAAATGTTACAAACCCCTCAAACTTGTGCAGTCTCTATTCAGGTAAAGATGTATGCCTGTTATTTAGCAATTTTATGTCTCTGGCATTACAAAACAACTAATTCTTGGAACTCTGTGGCTTGTGTGCAGGCTGGTAGGAAGGGAAATGTTTTCAGAAACCTTGAGCCAATAAGCCCCATATGCCCTCTGTTTAACCATTGACGGTGGTACTCTGTTATGAACATGTAGCCCTACTTGGTCTATAATATAGAAAATCTGCAGCCATGTAGAGTAAATTCAGGAAATGCTGGCTGATACCTACTGAAAACCTACTGATAACGTCTTTCTGAAACACTTTCTTGTCTTCAATGAGTCACAGCCAAAATTTTTCGGCTTAAACTGCAGCAATCACACTTGGTAAGGCTATTTTTATTTAGGGGTTTTTTTACTATTTTACTGACTTTACCAGGTCAGAAAACTCCACAGATGGGAGATTTCTATTAAATATTTATTCTGTATTGGTTTTATTTCCAAATTCTTTGCAGCTTTGTGCTTTGTCGGGCTTTCCTGTTATCAAATATTTACAGTGTTTTTGTGTGTGACTCCATATTATATGCAAATGCACAGCGTATTATACCTATAATGCTCAAGTAATAGGAAGGCTGGCACTGCCCTTGTATTTAATGTTAATATTTAGTCACTCAGACATATCAATAACTACCTTCACGCTGGGACATAATTTCATAGAAATCCATAATATTCTGTATGTAACATTTGGATCTGGTCGTATATGAATCATTAAGGAAAGATCATTAATGAAGTGTAACTAGGATCTAAGCATGACTACTGACCTAACATAGTCTTGGTGAACCTCTGTAAATTTCTTGTAGTGATAGTTGTTATAATGTTGCCCATGGCATAAAACTGCCATGATGAAAAACAGCCACAGTATTAAAATTGATATTCTAGTGGTAGAGCTTGAAAATATGTTTCTCACATCATAAATTAGACCCTAGCTAAATCTTCCCCATTCAAATGAGATTAAAAATCTGGAATTTTAAAGATTATTTAACTCATAATCTGGTATTTTATATTGTTAATTGAAATAATTTACAACTTTAACTAATACATTTTGCTCTGTCAGCTTTAATTTTAGTATCGTTGAACATATTAAGAGTAATATCGTTCCAGAAATTGTAAGATGAGTTTGCTGACAGTTTAGAAGTTACTGTTAAGAAAAAGGGAAGACAGACAGATGAACGCACACGTAGAATAGGATCACCTAAACCTTTCTTTGTGTGTCTGTGTATCCACTGAAGCTCTTCTCCATATATCCTATCCCAGTACAGATGACCAGCGAGTTGGCCTGTGGGAAAGACACCATGCGAATATAAAGCTGCTGGAGATCTGACGCAGTTTTTAAAAATTATCCATATGCTTGCGAACAGGCCACCCATGAGTTTGGATTTAGACTGGATTACATATAAAGATGATCCCAATGATTCGATTACTGGGGCAAAACATTAATGTTTATGTATTTATCCTGCAGCACCTACTCTCTCTGCACTGAATTTGTTATTCTTCTGTACAGGTTTTAGGGAGCAAGCCAGAGCTTCCTGAGTGCGGCGATGACGATGATGAGCTGGCCGATATTACAAACAGGAGAAGCGCTAAACTGTATATGGTAAGTCGATTGTTTGTTTGTTTGTTTGTAGTTAGGTACTCTCAACACCATGCATTCATTCATTCTATGTGGAGTTCTACATTTGCAGAACTGCTGTTGTTTTAGTTGATTTGCAGCCAATGGACAAGTTTCTCGAAGGATGTCAATGAAGACAGCCCAGGTAATTTGAGGGAAAAAATGAATTAAATTTCTGTTTACTCAGGGGCCTATAAACCACTCAGGGCAGTCAAAGAAGAATTAACTGGTCTTAAATCATCCTGTCTTCTTAATTTAAATAGTGAGGGTTTTAGTAGTCGTATAGGATTTAGTTATTCTTAGCAGAGTTTGAAAGATAGACAGTTACGTTATATTTTATTTGTATAAAATCAAAGGTTTTTGAATGCCAAATTCCTTTTTTTTGCAATGCCCTATTTCTCCTTTCTCACCTGCAGTGGTTTAAGACTGACTGGAACAGTGCCACTGCCAGAAAAATTACTTATAAACAAAGTGGATAAATATTTGCTCCATTTAAATCAGTGGGAGTTTTTTTGTTACATTCAGTAAAGTTACGATAAGCATATTGCTGTTTCCTTGAAGAGACATGGAATTCATTCTTGGACCTATCAAAACAGTGTCTGATCTATATATAAGGCTATGAAATTATTTCTGAAAAACAAACAATCTCCAGGCCTCTAATTTCCATCTTATATTTTTTTGCCAAAGCTCCCCTTTCTTTCATATTCTCCCACTTGAGAAAATATTTGGAAAAGGGGGATATTTTTAATGAAATCTAGAAAATACTTTATCCTCCTCCCTCCACTCCCTCCCAATAAAAAAAATTAATATTTTCTCCTGAAGACTGCAAGAAAACTTTTTTTACAGCACTCACTAGCACTGAGATCTGGACCTTTCTCTTCAGCACTTTGTTCTCTGGCTCATGCAATGAGATTGCTCAGTGTGACAGAAAAGAATCTCACTGGCATAAAATGTGCTTTATTCTCTTCCCCATTATCACTCAACAAGGAGGATTTGCCCAACAAGTGGCATCACTGAGAGCACAGAGTACTACTGGATCCCCATGTGTGTGACCTTTTAGGTGCCATCTACAGTAGCCTCAAAGCTTCTGTGAAGTGTGAGAGAGGATGAGTCACTCCCTCCACGATTCCTGCATCCCACAGACCACAGCAGGATGGAGCCACCTCTCTCCCTGCCTCTTACGTGATTTTTCCACTATCCATAAGGGTGTCTGGGGTTTGCAAGAAGCGTATATGAGGTGATCAACATTATGAGGCCATTTTTAGGCCTAGTTGTCTATGTGTTTTGTTTTGTTAACATTAATTATTCCTTTCATGACAGAAAAATCTGGGGCATCTTTATAGCAGGGTTTTAGGTGAAAAAAATGGAATAAAAAAGAAGGCCTGCATGTATGATCAGGACGATTGTAGTAAGACATAAATAGAGAAGAGAAAGGGCTTGAATGGATTTTATAATCCTAAGAACTCTCTGGAATTTTTGTGGCTATGTAATTGATTTATCTAAATACACAGTCCTGCTAAAAGAGCTCTATTAGCTAGATTTAAATGTGCTGCAATATAACTGTGAGTGCCAAAGGCAGGAGACAGGTCAATGGTGAGCCCTCAGAGTAGGTATAATAGTTGATTTTTATTTGTTGTGTGCAGTGGTACATTCCTTCTAGTGCTTCTGTAATATATGTCTCATATATATCTTATCGTAATATGTATCTTACATTGTAATGTAAGATATAATGGTGTATTTAAAATTACTATTTAATTACAAAAGGAAATAAAGACTGCTAGAAAAGTTAATACATTAGTAATAATTTATTTTTCACTAGCAAAAACTGGTCTTTTCAGCTATACAGGAGTGAATTTTAAAAGGTTACAGTGGTGGGTTACAAAGCAGATTCTGCAACAGGTGTTATATTACAGTTTCCAATTAAAGAACAGCAGGTTATAAATGTAGGCATTTCACTTGTTGGTGTCAGTGTAAGACTATTTTATTATTATTTCAAATGCTGTTTTTCAGTAAGTAAGTGTATCTTTGGCTTCAGTGTGGGTGGTTTGGTAGCAGGGACTCCACCAGTTCAGCCGAGCACATAGAAGAGACTGAACAAAACACAGATTTTCTGTCTTTGAGCAGTTGAATTAAAGTGGAAGAAAAACAAATCTAAAGTTGTGTGACAGGGACTCAACAAACACTCTAAAATTAACACTACATCTCCCTCTGTTGGATGTAAAATGAAATGAAACAAAAAATAATAATCATTGGCCTAGTTTACTTTCCAGCAGTACATAGGTTTCACATAGGCGTATGTTAAGGATTGACAACTGATTTTTATGGTAGTTTTTGGAGCAGAAATTAATTTGGTTATAAAAGCCAGCGTTGAGCTAAATTTGAAATTCTTGCTTTCTTAGGTGTCAGATGCAAGTGGATCCATGAAGGTTTCTGTGATAGCAGAGGAAAACCCCTTCTCTATGGCTATGCTTTTGTCTGAGGAGTGCTTCATTTTGGACAATGGAGCTGCCAGGAAGATCTTTGTGTGGAAAGGTAAGAGGTCACTTCATTGCAAATGCAGAAGCTATGCAGAGATACCTAAGGAGTTGACACAACACCCTCGGGACACTAGCAAGAATGTAATACTGGCTGCTCACAGTACCCTGCACACAGTTCTTCCCTGGTGTGGTCTGTGGACAAGAATTGCTCACTTGTATAAAGGCCTCAAGACTGAGTCTTGTCTAAGGATCCTGGCTATTTTTGAGGCACCTGTAAGTTTTGGTGCTTAAATGCTTATCTAAGTGGCAATTACAAAGCAAACATAAATAGTTCTATGGGTCATCAAATCCCTGTCTTTTAGGGCACTGGACACTGAATGTTCCATATGGGTAGATATCTGCATACATTACTCCACAGAGATGTGAAATTGAAAGATGCACATCCCAGGCATCAACTAAAAGCTTGGAAATACTTTTATGCTTCTTTTTTTTAGTAAATATTTCTCTGAGGTATCATCAGTGTGTGTAGTATTGTGTACAATGGTTTTGTCAGAATGTTTCCCCCGAGAAGAATACTACTACTGGGGAATTATGTCTGTTGTGGTACTGCTCTGGTGTTGTCTCTTTTTTTTTTTTGTCTGAGGTAGTGTATTAATTATTCTTTGGCATTTGCATTTTGTTTTACCATGTGCAATAGCATATAATTAATTGATGCCCTTGTCAAGACTCTCAAGTCAGTCCAGGAAGCATTGTAAGCATTTTGCTTGAAAACTTCATTTGTCGTTAGGGAAACATCCTTTAAAAGAAAATATTTTGGGAGTGTTATGCTCAGATGGCCTAAGGTCTATCTGAATCCCTGATTCCTGACTTTTGCTCCATGTTACAGCTTCTAGAAGAACCAAGCCAACAGGATCAGGCATAAAATAAATATGATTTAGGCTCTTTGACTGTGGCCCTTTGTGCTCCTGTGTGTATCCTCACTTTGCTACTGCCAGTAACAATAACATGTGGAAAACCCTGATTAGACTGTAAGTCTAACCCTTACACAGGAGACTGCAGTTACCATCTCTGCTGGACATCTTCAGAATACTACACTGAGAAGTGTGAATTACTTCGGTAACAGTCTCATTCAATATGGGATACAATGCTTATCAGAGCATCTGATCAGATTAAGAGTTCTTGGGAATATAGTCACTGACAGCCAGCTGGGGTGCAGACCCGATACACAGTGTCATCCCACAGGGACTTTCAGAGATGTCTAACACTGTCATGTCGTCACTACAACCATGACACACTGAGCAAGGCTGAGCAAGGAGCAATGGATAGGGAAGGGTGGTGGTAAATTGCACAGCCCATCCAGACAAAATGGAAGTTTCTAGTACTCGAACTGTGGCACGGCATGGAGAAGTGAAGGCAGTTCTGGATGGCAGCTTTATTTACTGTATTTCAGCCCAGCAAAGGAAGAGTTAGAAAATGCACACACACACATACACACACACACTCTCTCTCTCTCTCTCTCTCACACACACACACACACACACACACGTAATTTAACTGTTTTCAAAGCTACTGAGGTACTGTTTCAGCCATTCAACTTTTTGTGAATCTTCTTGCTCATGCTATGTCCAGCATTTGTGTTTGTTCAAGACTGAGGAAAGAGCAATGTCAAAGAGAACCTGGCTCAAGGACATCTTGTTTTTGCAGGTTCTGTGAGTTCATTGCCCTTTCCCATGTGTTGTTATCCTTCTGTTTTAATCAGGCAAAGATGCTAACCCTCAAGAGAGAAAAGCTGCCATGAAGAATGCTGAACAATTCATACAGCAGATGAATTATCCTGCCAACACACAGGTGCGATCTGTTTATGACGTTATACCAGGACATCAGGAGCTCTGTTAAAGACAGAGAAAAAAATAATTGCTTTTAAGGGCCTATAAGACGTAAGGGCAATATTTGATTAACATATAATTTAGAAAAGTTTCTGTTTGAGTAACTGTGTCGGTTTTGCTTTCCTTCCATTTCATGTGTCTTCCTTCATTTCAGATTCAAGTCCTTCCTGAAGGAGGTGAAACGCCAATTTTCAAACAATTTTTCAAGGACTGGAAGGATAAAGATCAAAGTGATGGTTTTGGCAAAGTATATGTCACAGAGAGAGTGGCTAAAATTGAGCAGATTGAATTTGATGCTACCAAGTTACATGAGTCTCCACAAATGGCTGCCCAGCATAACATGGTAGATGACGGTTCAGGGAAAGTAGAGGTAATTTTTGTGTTGTATTAAATTGTATCCTATCTACTTAATGTGTTCTGCTACTACTACAGGGATAAGCTGCTACTCCATGTTTTAATTTTTACACTCTTGTTTAGAGTAACACTACATTAGTGGCAATGTTACTTCTACCATCAGAAAAGGTGTTTTGAAGTAGAAAGCGAATCTCTTTCAGCCGTATGCTGGGTTATGTTCTTGTGGTGCTTATGAAAGATGTACCAGTCATCAGTAGAAATCAAACAGCAGAAATATTCCCCCTTCTACACAATACCTTAGAAATATGTACTTTAAGCATGATCCTTAGCCTAGAAAAAAACTTCTAGCTCATATCAGCTTTAAATCTGGAGTGGGAAGACTTGCCCTTGGAGTCAGAAATTCACATGTCTTTATGTATGTATCCAATCTGGTTTCTAGAGGAACCTTCTTTGTCCCTACTGTGTTGCTTGGGTAACCTGGATGTGGACAGAAAAAGATGACTGTACAGCCTTTCTAGATCTGTCCATATCCCACTTCAGGACTATCTTTGGACTACACAGGGCTGGCATGGCATTGTATCAGCATGGCCTGTTGAATGCAGATTGCATGCTGGATTTCTGGAAGAAATAGAAGGGATGAATACTTACTCATTGATCTATTTTCTGGGTTTCTGACCTCACACTTGGTTGGTTCATAGGCTTGAGCCAAAGCAGCTTAGATCTGAAGCATTTTTTTCTGTACCATTTTAGCAGTATGTTTTTGGAGAGCAGTTGTTAACTGAACTGGGCTGTAGAAATCTGCCTAACAGTGTGTTATCTGACTGTAACATGCCTCTTCAAAATGATATGATAGTTTTATGATGAATAATAGTGTTGAGCCATTCATGTCATATTGTCACCTTAAGGTGTTAAGAAAGCAGTTTCAGCATAGCATTATGAGGTGATTGTGTGCCACTAAAGCATCAAGACAAAGAAAAGTATATTGCAATCCATTGCTGATGGTCATCGTTCATTCATTCAGTGGGCACAGAGTGTATCTATCTACTTCATGAAGCATCCTTCCTGGTTTTATTCTATAACACTTGGGAATATAAGCAAAGGTCATTCAAGGGATGAGACAGTAAATTGCTTCATGAAGAGTTTCGAGATGAAGTTCAGCATTCTCCAGTGACTTCCCTGTTTCCCCAGATCTGGCGTGTGGAAAGCAGTGGCAGAGTTCCTGTGGGACCTGAGACATATGGACAGTTCTATGGGGGTGACTGTTACATTATCCTCTACACTTACGCCAAAGGGCAGATCATCTACACATGGTATGTTTGGTTGCCGTTGCATAGGCCTCCAGCACATGGATATTATTTTATACTGACTCTTTGTCCTTTTGAATAGAAGCATGTGTAAGTGCAAGATTGTTCACTGTGCATTTGACATGCAGTATAAGCTCTGGGTGATGTTGAAACTGAGCTTAACCATTGCCTTTCTCCTTGTCTTCCTCAGGCAAGGAGCACATGCTACAAAAGATGAACTGACTGCATCTGCATTTCTGACTGTTCAGCTGGATCGGTTATTGAATGATCAGGCTGTGCAGGTTAGTGTCTTTTGGATAAAATTCAACATCAACAGAGCATGTGATATATGCAAATTTCCATGAGAATTGAAAGGAAGCAGTTGCATTTGAATTTAAAGGTCAATTGCTTATGGTCTGTATCAAGACAAGATGGGCTCCTTTTAAAGTCAATGGAGTTTTCCCATTTGAATCATCCTTTCTGTATGGAGATGTCCGAAAGAACACAGATAAACTGAAACCTAAAACTGCCTTTTCTTTCCTTTGACTTTCACAGTTTAAAAATTAGGTTTCAGTCCTGCCTAGACTTACAGACTCTGTTCATGGCTGATGAAGACTGAATGATAAGATTCTTCTGGGGCAACTTGCTCCAAAGCAGGTGTCTGACAAATCAGTAGCCTTGTGGGAGCTCCCCTGTCTCCTTTTGATTATGGTGGAAGTTGTGATATTTAGCATAGACAAGACATCTGACTTTTAGAGGGCCAAAACTGGAAGATATGAAAGCTACATGACCGCCAGAACAGGAAAGCCTGCTGGAATTGTGCAACTGGGTCTGACTTGTCCTTGCCTCAGTGAGGAACGTAACTTGGGTTTTCCCATCCCATAGTGCTTGCAACTCCATGAAATACACTTCCTCAAGTGCAGAAATGGGGTGTGCAAGGCAAAGCACAGGACACCGATGACTAAAAGACATGAGGAAATAAGCTAGTCCCTAGCTTGACTAGGGTGTGCTCTCCTTACATCACTAGTGAAAAGTGGTGGGTAGGTGAATACATGCAAGGTCTCCTCTTTCCACAGAAAAGGCTAGAGCTGTAAGATGCCAGGGGAAAAGCACAGCTTTTCTAGGCAGTGGGAGATAATTCTGTGATTCCAATTTATTAAATACAAAAGTAAAGGGCTTCCCCCACCCACCAAGGTACACTTAATTCAGATGGCAGACCATACTTTTAGCCATTAATCAGTTATGATTTATGGTTGAAATTATATTAAGGAAGGATTAGAACACTTCTAGGTAATTAGTGCTTGAAATGTTCCTAACAAGTATTCTATATTTGGACAGAGTCCAGCACAATGTGGTCCTGCCTCATACCTAAGGCTAATATTAATACTAAAATAATAACAATATTGCTATTAACAACTGCAATAGTAAGGTGCTTAAAAAGTCTTTTGATTAAAACTGCAATAGACGTGACACATGAAAATACTTTTAGCCTGCAATGATTTTAGGAATATATATATATGTATGTATATGTATACATATACATAAGTGTATATATACACACGTATGTACTTATGTATGTGTACATAGGTATGCAAATAAACAGAATATATTACCTGTGCTTAACATCTGTATCAGCATTATTTGAAAGGTTTCAGTGTGCTATTGTTTATGGTCACTAGATGGCACAACAGTACAAGTGACTATTAAAAAGTTAGTCTTGCAGGAATATGTTTCAGCCAGAGTGTTTGGAATTTGGGATTTCTTTCGAGTTTATTTGGGTTGTTTGTTGGGTTTTTTTGTGGTTTGGGGTTTTTTTCCTGTTTGTAAAATCCTACTGCACTTTGTCATCTACAAGTATACGTGTCCTCTGTTATCCTTATCGGACAGTCTGTCCACCTGTGAAAGAAGTAAAAGCACCTGATCCTGCCCAGCTGCAAATGCCCCTCTGGGCACCCCGGCTCCCAGATGCCACAGGCCTCACCAAGGGCTCTCCACTTCTCCTACTCTGCTGGCTACACAGCATGTCTCATTCCCTTTTTTGCCTTTCTTTTCAGGAGTGAAAGACAGGGAGTTGCAGCCTGCCACGTTGGCAGGTGGTACTGTTAAAGGAAGAATAAATGGTTGTATACAAATAACTTTTATCATACATTAACCTAAAAACAGTTGTTCTTCATAGTGCAGTGTGGTTTTTTAGATGGCAGTAGCATCTTTTACATCTGCAATAGAAGTCCATTTTTATCATCCATGTTATCCTCTAAAAGATTTATGTTCATCTTTTTCATCCTCTTGCAGATAAAATACATATAAAGGTAATGAATAAGTTGAATAACCATTCTCTTCTGCTTAAATACAGGGTACCTAAGCTTCCAAGATAGTTTTTCAGGGGAATTAAGTCATTGTATAAAACACTATGAAATGACAGTTCTTCTGAAAAAGAGTGATTTTCTTCTCAGCAGCCATTTTAATTAGCTAAACGTTAGAAGTTTGAATCTTGTCTTTGTGTCAGCATGATTGGCAAAAAAATCTCACAAATGCTCTAACTCTATATGTCTGGAACTATATTTTTAGAACTTCTCAGCTTGCCTCTTCTCATTTGTGCTGACATACTTAGCATTATTGGCTAACATCCCCTATGCTATTCAACAAAGACCAAAAATAACTACCTGTGTCCTTTTATTTCTTTTATTGTATTTCTTTACATATGTACAGATCCGAGTCAGTCAAGGCAAAGAGCCTCCACATTTACTGAGCTTGTTCAAAAACAAACCACTTATTATCTACAAGGATGGGACATCCAAGAAGGAAGGTCAGAAACCTGCTCCACCCACACGACTCTTCCAAATCCGCAGGAACCTGGCAGCCATTACTAGGATTGCGGAGGTAAGGTCACCTGCTCAGTAAACCAGCCACTTCTCTTGGGAAACGGTATAGCTGCCATGAGCCTCTCTGACTAATCTTTTTGGGTAGTCACAGTTGGTAGGAACACAGAGCTCCAAATGCAATGCCCTGCTCTGTATGACCAACCCATCTAATAAGGAAAAGAGAATATGTTGGAATTGGCTGCAGCCAATCTACATCATTCAGAGGAAACTGTAAGAATACACACAGTTGACAAGGAATAGACAAGAAGTCAGCAGCCTCTACGAGACAGTCTTTATCCTATTTTATGAGGTAGACTTTCCTACTGCAAGCAGTCCTAAGTTTTCCCTGCTGGTCAGTTCCCTGTCTTAAGTTCTTCTCTAATTTTTATCAGTATAAAACTAGGGAAAAATTGAAGACCAGAAGCATAGCTGATTTGTATATGTTCCATACTATATGTATAAACATGCAAAATAGTGATTACATTATTTGAAAATTTGAAGAATAACAGAATTTCTTTTTTGATCTAGGTCGATGTTGACGCAATGTCACTAAACTCCAATGATGTCTTTGTTCTGAAACTGCCAAACAACTCTGGCTACACCTGGATAGGAAAAGGAGCAAACACAGAAGAGGAACAAGGAGCTCAGTACATTGCCAGCATTCTTAAATGCCAAACTGCTAAGATTAATGAAGGCCAGGAACCAGGTTAGTATGAGGCCACGTGGCTGCTAATAGAGAGCTGAGAATACACAGCATGCATGGTGATACAGTCTAAATGGTTTTTGCAATCCTGTATTTTGTGGGCAGAAGCATATGCTCACACTCTGCCTTTGAAAATCCAACCTGATATTTGCCATGGAGATCCATCCAGAACTGGCTGATGCACAAGCAATGCAATGCCTTGAAAGTCTGTAGGACAGTGGTAGGAGCTGCAGAGGAATGGGGTCCTTTCTTTAACCTGAGTGCCTAAGCAGGGAGAAAGACAGCACATTGCTAAGGCTAAGAGAACTGGGATTGTTCAGCCTGGAAAAGAGGAGGCTTTGGGGTGACCTAATTACAGCCTTCCAGTACCTGAAGGGAGCCTACAAGAAGGATGAAGAGAGACTATTTACAAGAGCATGAAGTGACAGGAGAAGGGGAAATGGCTTCAAATGGAAAGACAGTAGGTTTAGATTAGATATTAGGAAAAAAATTCTTTACTGTGAGGGTGGTGAGGCACTGGAACAGGTTGCCCAGAGAACTGGTGGATGCCCCATCCGTGGAAGTGTTCAAGGCCAGGCTGGATGGAGCTCTGAGCAACTTGGTCTAGTGGAAGGTGTCCTTGCCCAGGGGCACTGGAACTTCCAACCCAGGCCATTTTATGTTTCTATGATTCTTGCTGGATTTGCAAGTTATATTGTTATTTTGACAAACTGCAGGAAACAATGTAAGAAAATGCATTCATCTTTGAGACAGCAAATAGATTGAGGATTCCTGAAACACTATCTGGCAAGCTAAAACACCAAATGTTAAATCCAGTGGTGAATAAATTATATATTGTGTATTTCAGAGGAATTCTGGAAAGTACTTGGAGGTAAAAAAAAATATCAGACTTCATCACAACTCTTGACAAAGGCTGAAGATCATCTCCCTCGCTTGTACGGTTGTTCTAATAAGACGGGTAGATTTATTGTAAGTATCTGAAGGATACTTTCCTCTCTGTTTTGTAGTTTCTGATATATTTTGCCTTGGGAATCAGTGGGCATTAAATGAATTTGGGGATTCTGGCTTAGTTAGCAAGAGCTAGAGAGTTGACATTTGGTGCTTTAAACAATTCAAATGCAAAGGATGGACAGAATAACTAATACTGCAGAAGTTTGCATGCTGATCCTGCTCTGGCCTGAAACTATAGGCTTGCAGATGCAAGAATATAAGGTGCTTGCCCAGTCAAGAGCAATTTAGTTTTTGTAGAGAATCACCAGATTGCTATCAATTTGCTGAGAAAGTGCAGGTCAGTGCCTTGCCTCTTACGTGTTTGGTAGTGGTGGTGAGGAAAAGAAATGTTGCTTGCCAGAAATCCCTAGCAGTCTGAGATTTTCCATAGAGATTTAAGATGTGTAATTATGCCTTTAAGGTATTGGCCTGTGCTCAAGGAGGTAGGAAGACCTATTTCCTTGGCAGAAATACCCAGAGCTATTCACTGGGTATTAAGTCTGTGATTCAGGCTTAATTACTTACTGTATTCTGGGAGGGCAACACTGTGTCACTGTTTGGCAAGGATGCACTCATTTTTAGGTAGGGGACTTAGTTGCTTATCATCTGCAGTCTCCTTGAAGCACGGCCCAGTCATTTGAAACGGGATAAAACAAACAGTATCCTTTAATAAGGACTTTAAAATCTTATGAGAGTAGTAAAGTGTATTCTTCTAACAAGCTTCTAAAATACTCCTGTGAAATACAGTAATAGGAACCAACCTCTCTTTAATAGTCTGCTGGGAGCTATGGACTTGCTTTTTATTTTAAATTTCCTCCAAATTCTGAAAAATCCCCTCTTTCCTGTAGCATTTCTCTAGTAACTGAATCACCACCATTAGAGGTCCCAGAAGAGGCAGGTCAGACCATTCTGACCCTCTGGCCACTGTACCACAGGGTGGGGAAAAGGAAGGTCTTTTGGACCATCTGCTTATCGTTCCTACATGACTACGCATTGCCAAAGCCTTGGCAATCCTTTAAAAGTAGGAACCACTAGCTACATTACTATCTCCCCTTCTCATACAGAATAATATTGAACTGCCTTCCTGTGTGCCTCTTCATTCTTGGAAGAAGCAAGCAGTCTGCCTCTCCTTTGGGCACTAATCCTCAGTGGTTTAGTCAACTGTAAGGTCCCATTGTCTGGTGACTGGGAAGCTTAGTTGTATGTGTATTTCATCACTGAGCTCACCCACTGCAAACCAAAGCAGTTTCTTTTTCTTGTTAATGAATTTGTAAGCTGCATGAATATATCAGCTGATATCAGCTTGGTTGGTTCAAGATGCTCTATGTCTTGACATAGAGCTCTATGTCAGACATCCCTGTCTCCTTTTTCTGGCAAACCTCAGTCCCAGCTTAACAGTAGTCAACAATTACAATGTAAACCTTTGCTTGTCCTGAGGATATCCTACTAATTCTACAAAACTGGGAGCTGTTTTTATGGGACATGTCATTTTGTGATTTGGTTTTGATCCTTTAGGAGCAAAAAGAATGGCTCACCAGCCTTTGTATTTATCCTTTTAAAAATAACTTTGGTCTGTACAAAATTGTATACCTTGATAAATCATTAAAAAACAAAAAACCCTCAAAACATAATATCCTTTTTAGATTGAGGAGGTCCCTGGAGAATTCACTCAGGATGATTTGGCTGAAGATGATGTCATGTTGCTGGATGTTTGGGAGCAGGTGAGCTGTGTATTTGACCACTGCTTTTTGTGAGAACAAAAATAATTTATTCTTAACCACTTAGTGTGTGAGATGGGAGGAAAAACCATATTGTGAGAATGGAAGCAATTTTGTTTAATTTATACCATATACTATATTTTTGGAGCTATATGATGTGCTAGTGTGAACACGCATGATTGACTTTCCAAGCATAATGTGAAACCATGTCAGAGACTTCCTATTTAAACCAACAGAGCCGACAAGAGTACAAGCCCCAGCAGTGTTCTGGAAGGGTTCTCAATAGTGCTTATGATTTTATCACTAAACTTTATTAATTTTTTAGAAAATGCTATTGCATTAAAGGTATTTAGAAGCCACAAAATACATGTCGCAGCAGCACCTACAAAAAGTCTTAGAAGAGAAAGGGACAAACACTAGACCCTTACACAAATTTCTTCATGCTAGAAACTGGGTGGAGCGTGACAGAAACAATCTCCATCCTTTCCCAGGTTCACTGAAAACTGAAGATGTGTAGAGCTTTTTGAATGGCAGACAAACTCACTGTGGATGCAGAGAACACATCTGTTTCTCACAGTATATTCTTTCTACCCTTCCTCTCCTCTTGGAGGGAAAGGGGAGGAGGCCACAGATCCCATGCTTTATTTGTCTTCTTCAGCCTAACCCTTAAGGAACAAAAGGCTGAGGTTTTTGGAAATGAGAAGGAGTGTCCAAGGTCCATGTGGGAAGGAGTGATGGGTAAGGTGGGGCAACAGCTGGTTTGAAAGTAGTTGGGACATACTGACTCAAGTAAGAAGAAAAGAAGTCTGGGACATATAATTGGTTTCCAAAAAGATCCTGGCCAGAAAAGAAAAAAAAAGAAAAGGGTGTGTGTGTGGGATTGCAGATCGAGGCTCTGGTTGATGGGTTTTTCAGTGCGTTATCTAGCAGTTGCCTGGGGACTGATCAGAGGGCAAAATGTTGGTGCACACACAGAGCTCAAACCAGAGGCAGTATTTCTACCTGCAATCAAAGGGCAATTTCCTGGGCAAATTGTAAAAGATATCCATGGAAAAAGTAATTAGATGTCCTTTCATCAGAATGCATAAAGGTCCAGCCTTCCAGTGTAATAGAGAGCAGTGAGATTTCAGAGGACGTAAGTACAGTCTTTCAAATGGAGAAGAAAACATCACTTGTGGTTTGTGAGAGCTGTGTATCTCTAGAGTCTTTTCACAGTGTATATTCTTTCTCCTAGTGGAATCAACTATTTTGTACTTTACCAGCTGTACACAACTTCCTTATAACAACATGGGATCTGTATCTTTCCTCTGTTTGCAGGTTTTTGTCTGGATTGGGAAGGACGCTAATGAAACTGAGCGACAGGAATCTGTTAAATCTGGTAAATCAAATCAATTTGGCAGAATTCTGAGGTAGCATCAATATTACTTAAAGAAGAGAAAATATGATGTAGAAGAAAACTAGTTACATTTACAGTTTTAAAAATTTTATTGAGCTTATTAGGATTTAATACAAAATATGATTATTTTTGCCTTTAAATGTGCTTTAAACCTCTGTAAGTTTAGGAAGGATAAAATTAATCAATATAGCATTATTAGGCTGCAGAGCTTTTTTAAAAATATAACGTAGAGCTTCATGAAAAGAAACTGAACTGAAAAGAGAAAGAATTTAAAAGGAGGTCCCTACTGAGCTGCACCCTCACTAATGTATATAGAGAAAGGAATGCCACCAAGTCCTTAAACTGCCACCCTTCACTAAGTTAAATTTGCAGGAGGAAATTCCAGTTGCAGAACAAATCAAGACAACTTACATGCAGTGCACCTCCTTGAAAAATCATGTGTCACCTCTGGTGTGACTTCACATAGCTGAGCCGTTTTGATATAGTTTCTGCTGAAAATGCTTGCATCTGTTTCCCTGGAGCAGCTGGGGTTACCTGGCTGTGTTTCCAATATGATCTAATGTCACCTTGTGATGTCAAGGAAAATTACGCTGGCTTTCACATGGGAGAAATGAGAAGCTTGTGTATCCTCACAGCACCAGCAAATTCTTTCTCCTGTTCAAGAACCAAAACCTAGCTGTATGGCAATGAACTGTTCAGAATAGCAATCCCTCTTTTTTAACTTATGGAAAATTCCTTCACTGCCAGCTGGGAGAAATCAGCAATTACCTGATCATTTCATTGGCTTTGAAATAATTAATTGAACACTGTATTATAGTAGCCCTGGGCTCTTTCACTATGGCTTTTAATGTATTTTTTATACCAAAGGAATGAACTAATATATTACGTGTTTTATTTCCTCTCTGCTTTCAGCCAAACGCTATATCGAAACAGATCCTTCTGGCAGAGATAAGGGGACCCCCATTGTAATCGTGAAGCAGGGGCATGAACCCCCAACATTCACGGGCTGGTTCCTGGCTTGGGACTCCAGCAAATGGAAGAACTGATCTCTCCCAACGGGACTCCAGCTTCAAGCCAAAGAAGTATCAGAGCCCAGCTACTTTCTAGTATTTTTAACCATAAGCTTATGAAACAATATGATGCTACTGTTGTTATACTTTCTTGAGCTTTGATATATTTCTGTGAATAACCTGGAAATTCTTAGCACTGGAAGGGATAAATGGTAATTGTAAACTGACCAAATGGGATGAGTGGGGCTTTTCTAGTAGTAAATACAGAAAGTGCTACCAATCTTTAATATTTAAAGAAAGAAATCTACTTTCTTTAATTTATTGTTTATTCAAACAAGCTGTGGATCAGTTTATTTTAATGTGCTAAAATGGGCCAAATTCTGCCTTCACTTAAAAAGCCAAACTAATACCACAGAAATTCCTTTAGATTAAGGTCAGCATAATATTGTGCAGAATTTGGCCTTATGAAGGAATAATTCTGTATCTGTTGCAAGGGTAGGACTGGACCTGATTTAATTACTAGGCCAGTATATTGCTACACTCACTTAAAATTTCAGATGATGTCTGATACACAGTGGGAGCTGTGGCTTGCAGGGGACAAATAAGGGATGGGTATTTTGAGAAAGCTGTGCTTAACATGCTTGCTTGCTCTACATACATACGTGTGGAGCTTTGGCCTGAATGCTGTTAGAAAATTAAGTCAACAAAGGTTTTTTTGAGGGACTGTCTAGCTTATTGTTAGGAATTCCTTTAGATTTGTCTCTGTGAACCAGCTCCATCAGGTCTTTTTAACCAAAGTTCTTAAACATGTAGTGCACTAGCACTTTGAAGTGGAAGCAGAAGAAGCAACAGCTTCAAAAACACAGACTCTGCCTTAACCAGACTGCACTTAAGCCATACTTTGCCTCAGTTGCCTTACTCAGAAGTACTCAATTCTTTCTGAGCATGCAGATTGTTCAGCTCGTCAGGTGCAGGATATCTTTCTAATTGTCTGTGCAGGTCTGAGACAAATATCAAGCATATCTAAAGCAAGGAAACATGTAGCATTTCTGGGAATCTGGATGAGTATGCACCATAGAATATGGCCTTCTCTTTTCTCTCAGGCACAGTAACTTGGGCTTTTTTGTTTTTATTATTCTGATGAATTTAAGAATACATTTTCAAAGTGGCTTTTGTTTGTAACTTAGCCAGGAAAGTATACTTATGGGCAGTGGGCAAACTTCTTCAAATCTTGAGCATGGCTTTGATCACTTATTCTGTAATGCTTGTTTTAAACAAGAATTTGTACAGCTGTAAATCATGTCAACATGGCTTTCTAATGACAGCATTTCAGTGGTTTTATTATTCTTATAAGTGAGGTTGGAAAGAGAAATTTTAGACATTTTTGTATTTTTTTTAATATGACCGATTTTGAATCTGCGTAATGCAAAAGAGCAAATTTAGTCTGAGCTGATAATATCAATGATAAAAGAATTGCAAAGCTAAGAGATTAATTATATGAGTTTGTTAGCTTTAAACATTTGTTTAAATCTCTGCTAATATAACTGGGCTGAAATGAATGTAATTTCATTTAAAATAAAATTACAAAAACGGTATTCTATATGCCGAGCTGATCTTCCTCTCTCTGACATATTGTTGGTCAGTGCTTCCACTGGTATCTAGCCAAGCTTCCTAAAAAAAACAAGTAGAAACCTTCCTTTTTAGATGGACAAGGCAATGAGCAGTTACTTGCTTTTACTTCGGTGCCATTTTACCCAATGGAGGCTTAACTCTTCCCAACAACTTGCAAGTTAGAAACCTAACTGAAAATCAAAGAACTGGGTGCTTATTAGCTTGTTATTTTCATCTTTAAGAAAAACTGCCATTGTTATCAAACTCTTTGGTTTTATAACTTTTTATTTGCAAAAATGATTGACTACAGAAATAAATATTTTTTAAAATAGGAGGAAGCAGGTTTATGTTTGTTTTTAAAGGATAGATCTTGCTTTTTACTTGTAAGAGTAGATAGGATGTCCTTCTCCTGCTGGAAGAGCACAAAGACCTTTTCAGTTCCTCAGTCACTGAACAGCCTGTAATTATCTGATTGTCGTCTTCAACACATACATATGATTCTTCTCATTTTTAAAAAATAACAGTTACAGTAGCTTCTGAACCAAGGATTAGACAAGATTTGCCCTTCTTGTACATAAATATCTTCCGGAACACTGAGGGCACAGTCTGCCAGCATATTCTTCAGCACTGTGAAAGCCTCTTTTCAGTTCCCCCACACAAGACAGAGGAGCTTTTGTGGTCTCCTGGCCCGGGCTTTTGAGTTTGTAATACATTGTCCTGGCACGTTGATTACTGATGTTGAGAAGAGCATTGAGAGCTCATAAGGGAACAGTGTTCTCAACTGGGCTTTAAGCACAACAGCTGCTAGCAACATTGTTCTTGGGTTTACTTGCCAGTGGGGAAGTTTATTTTTCATACATATATGTGCAGTACACACTCTTGATGAATACACACAGCAAACCTATCTGCCTTGATTTCAGAATAAATAGAAAAAATTCTGTAGATCAATACAGTCAAGTTCAGTCAAGAATAAGCTACATCTTGCACTATTATCAAACTGTAATAGCATGTTCACTCTAAAGGCAAAATTAGACCCTGATTTAGCAGTTTCATTATGCTACTAAACAGAAAGCATCATGTTCTATTCGTTGCAAATACACCATCATTTTTCATCTTTGCTTTCTTTCAGAGCAACAGAAAGATGTTAGGAATCCTTAGAACCAATAGAACATTGTGGTACTATATAGTATTTTTATTACATAAAAAACTATAATCTTGAATATAGCTACAGATTGTGCACAGGAGAGGAACCAATTTATGGAATCACTTCTCTAAATACCCATTTTGACCATAGCACATAGTGCTACATAGCACCAGATCTGCTGTAAATGATTATGTTAAATGTAGCTAAATTCAACTGAACAGTTTGATTTCTTGCCAGTGCAGATTCACACAGGCTTCACCTGCACCAACAACAAAATAATGGAGGTGGGAGATGGTAGACAGTGGGGTTGCAGTATTATCTCGCACAGGAGAGATAACTAAAGAATTACGCAGAAAAACTGGACTATAGCAGGAGGTGCTCTCAGACATCTGTATAGGCTACATGAGCAATTCTTGTTATGAACTTTCCAATCTTCTTGTAGTCTTCATTTTTACTGGATCTAAAAGGGCTAATAAAGAAAACAAAAACAGCCCAAACAAGTCTATTCTTTTCCATGGACTGAAATTGCTCTTCGGAGTCCAATTCTTTATAGGAAAGCTTGGGGAAAAGCCTTCAAATTTTGCTTCAGGATGCAACTGCTTCCTCAGCATCCAACTAAAGGGCTTAATTGAGCCAAATGTAAGTATATAAGATTAAAAAATTATTATCTAATAAAGCCAGAGCTAGATAATACTTTGATGTGCTGACTTTACAAATACTTGCTTTTTTAAAGACAATAATTTTGTCTTTAGATAAAGAAATAGTACACTTTTCCCTTCTTACGGCTAGCACTTCCACTGCTAAAATCAAAGGAACTTGAATGGCACGGCAGTGAGGATGTGGCAGGGCAGTGAGGGCGTGGCACAGCAGTTTTTGTGGCAGCTCGTGCAGGCAGGGCGAGCCAGAAGGGCACAGCCACCCTCCCAGCTCTCTCTGCTGGCTTGTGAGGTGGGTGTGTGACTGCAGGTTTTTGGTTTTGTTTTTTTCCCCTGGCAACTCTACCCTGCAATGGTTTCCAAATGAGTGAAGGCCGTTGCTGCTGCTGTCAGGAGCAGTGTGCTAACCCACTCCTCCAGGAAGGACACACTGTTCAGGTCTCTGGCTGCACACTGTCTGAGCCTGGTGTCAGTACCAGAGGACAGTGTGAGAGATGCCTGAGTGTAATGCAAGCAGGTGAATGATTTGCTGTGCCTAGTGGCAGAGCTCAAGGAAGAAGTGGAGAGGCTAAGAAGTATTAGGGAGAGTGGAAGGGAAATAGACTGGTGGAGTCACACCCTTTTGACCCCAAAAGAAGTCCAGCAGGAGACGGTAAAGCCCTGCCCCTCCTGCCGTCAGGCAGATGGAGCAATCCAAGTAGATCGGGGGGAATGGAAACAGGTTCCTGATTGAAGAAGTAAAATAATCCCCTCCTGACCTCCATCACTTCCCACGGTGCCCTTAAAGAACAGGTATGAGGCCCTGGACCCAGAGAGTCAGACAGAGGAGGGTCATGAAAGTTGAGCGCCTGTGGATCAGAATCGGGGGGAAGGCCAACAAGGCTGACATCCTGGTGGGAATCTGTTACAGACCACCCAACCAGGATGATGAGGGTGATGAATTATTCTACCAGCAGCTGGCGGATGTCTCAAAATCACCAGCCCTTGTCCTTATGGGCGACTTTAACATGCTGGATGTCTGCTGGAAACTCAACACAGCAGAGAAGAGGCAGTCTAGGAGATTCCTAGAGTGTATGGGGGATAATTTCCTGCTCCAGCTGGTAAATGAGCCTATGAGGGGTGGGGCGCTGCTAGATCTTCTGTTCACAAACAGAGAGGGGCTGGTAGGGGATGTGGTGGTCAGAGGCCCTCTGGGGCACAGTGACCATGAAATAATAGAGTTTTCAATACTCAGGGATATAAAGAGGGCCGTCAATAAAACTTCTACCCTGGACTTCCAGAGGGCAGATTTTGGCAAATTTGCAGATGATGACACCAAGCTGGGGAGAGAGTGTTGATCTGCTGGAAGGCAGGACAGCTCTTCAGAGGGACCTGGACAGGCTGGAGAGCTGGGCTGATTCCAGCAGGATGAGGTTCAACAAGGCCAAGTGCTGGGTCCTGCACTTTGGCCACAACAACCCCCTGCAGCGCTACAGGCTGGGCACAGAGTGGCTGGAGAGCAGCCAGGCAGAAAGGGACCTGGGAGTTTGGATTGACAGGACGCTGAACATGAGCCAGCAGTGTGCCCAGGTGGCCAAGAAGGCCAATGGCATCCTGGCCTGGATCAGGAACAGTGTGGCCAGCAGGAGCCCGGAAGTGATTCTGCCCCTGTACTCAGCACTGGTGAGGCCACACCTGGAGTGCTGTGTCCAGTTCTGGGCCCCTCAGTTCAGGAGGGATATTGAGGTGCTGGAGCAGGTCCAGAGAAGAGCAACGAGGCTGGTGAAGGGACTCAAACACAAGTCCTATGAGGAGAGGCTGAGAGAGCTGGGGTTGCTTAGCCTGGAGAAGAGAAGGTTCAGGGGAGACTTCATCACTCTCTACAACTCCCTGAAAGGAGGTTGTAGCCAGGTGGGGGTTGGTCTCTTCTCCCAGGCAACCAGCAGTAGGACAAGAGGGCACAGCCTTAAGCTCTTACAGGGGAGGTTTAGGTTGGATATTAGGAAGAAATTCTTTACAGAGAGAGTAATCAGACATTGGAATGGGCTGCTCAGGGAAGTGGTGGATTCTCTGTCCCTGGAGGTTTTTAAGAGGAGACTGGATATGGCCCTTAGTGCCACGGTCTAGTAACCACATCAGCGTTGGATCAAGGGTTGGATTTGATGACCCTGGAGGTCTTTTCCAACCTGGTTGATTCTATGATTCTATGATTTTATGAAAACACAATCAGATCTTTAATCTACTATACATCCTTAATGTCTAATTACATCCTTTCTTGACTGACCTAAATTTACTTTGACCTCCTCTGCTTATTAGCACATTACCTTATGCTAAAAATCAATATACTACACTCACTTCAATTAAAGCTTCCAAAGTGCAAGAGGGAGAAGGGCAGACCAATGGGGAACTGGGAAAATTAGTGGATGATTGTTCTGGCCCTTCTCCCCCTGAATGTCATTTTCCTCTTGACATCAAAGCATATTTGCATTGTTGGGGAAAAAAGTATTCTCTACAGAACAGAATATGTAAGCTGATTTTTATGTTTTTCTTTTAAATAAGAGCAAGCAGTTATTCCAGGGGAACAGGCAGAAGGGGAAGCAGTCTATATCAAGCTTCTTCCTAAACACATCTACACTTCCACCCTGTGAGTGCTCTCTCCTCAAAGAGATGATATGAGTATACTGAGAATCACACGATTGGACATTTTACCACCACATTTAATCAGTCAGCAGTGAAATGTGGGCCTCCATGCACATGAAATGAAAGCATTAAGTGAAAGCATTGATTTTCATTGTCTGTTAAACTGCAGATCATTTCCTCAGAAAAATCATCTGGATGGCGGCAAGCAGGGACAATGAAGGTATGCGCAATACTTCTTTGGGAATGTATCAGGAATCCAAGCAGCGAGGTTGGGACAATCTGAACGATATCCCACCAAAAGGCCCAGAGATAGGCACGTTTGCTAGCAGCAACAATGCTTTGATTATCCTAACAAAGCCTCTTGACAAGTGCTAAAAGAGCACAGTTTTCTCCCTGCTACTCTTTAACAGGTATCAAAAAGGTGACTCAGGATGATTCCACAGCAGTTGGCAATATTAACATCAGGGCTGGATGCAATCAGGTGATTTTACCATCACTTAGCCAACAGTCCACCATGTTTTTTGTTATCTGATGCCCTTCCTACAGGAACAATTCTGATTAAAATAGATCACTGGTAGGAGGAACGAAAGATAAATTTCTCTCTGGGCTTAGATCTTTACAGAGGTGGCTCTGAAAGATCACAGGCTTCCTGTAACAGGCATGGCAGCACAGCAGAGTCTGCATTTAACCAGCTGAGTGGGGCTGTAGATCTCTCTCGAAGGTGGCAAAGATTGCTGTCCTTCCCAACACTAACCAGCTCTTCTCCTACTGGATTTGGGTGAGAAGTTAGTTGTAGCAGCAGCGAGAACGGACAGGAGTGGCAGTCAGTGTCTCAACCAAGGACAACAGCCAAGAAGCCCACTCTAACAATCCCCTACTCTCTTGCTAGATAGCTAATGTTGACTGGGCCTATCTCATGTGCCTTCTGCTGCCAGACTCTGTCCCATCCTGGCATTTGCAGATGCTCTCCAGCATCTAAATAATCTCACATGTGAATTCCCAAAGCTCAAAGTGATTTTTTCTTCAAGATTGTGTGCGGAAAAGTGATGGAAATTTGTCTGCTATTTAAAGCAGCAAGCAAGCTATTTAAAGCAGAAGCACTGAATTTCAGTGCTTCTATTCTCTACCTATTAAATGAGGATTTCTTTGATCCTTTCCCTGTTTATTTAAGCTGCTCTGTCTCTTACTGTGTGGTTGTACAATGCTTGACCTAGTGAAGCCAATTCTCAAGACATCTTGTAGGTACTGCTCATAATCCAGACAACTGCCCAGGTTATTGGTGTCCAGCTGCACAGATCTGCTCAGAGAAAGATTAGATGAGATGAGTGTGATATCTTGGAGACCTGCTGAAGCACAGGTGCACCTCCACCAATGGTGACATTGGGGCAGCAGAGAAAGGGCAGGGGCCAGCTCAGCTGAGAAGTAAAGCTTTTATGATATAACACAATGTAAGCAAAAATAGATACCTCACCCCTGCAGCAGTACTGTGCAGGAGTTGCTTTGTCAGGGCACTCCTTTAAAGCTGTAACCACGGGTGCATCTGCATCAGGTCCTCTCCAGATTGGGAGCAGCCTGCTCTGGGGATTAAAAATGTGAAGGGAAGACAAGACTCTGCTGTATTTACAAAGGAATAGCAAAATCCTCAGATAACTCTTTACTTTGACCTGGAGAGTGAGAATATTTGCTTTTAAAAGGTATGGCATCTTCTCTGATCTCCCATGTCCTGAAATTTTTCTGCTGCGGTTGTTAAAGATATGAGGCCTCTCTGCAGTACAACTCATTTTGTTTCTGGCAAGTGGTGTTTTCTGAGTGACTCAAGGACTGTGGCTGTTGGTAATATATTGGATCTTTCTTCTTTTATTACTGAGTTATACTGAGTAACAGATATCCACTGACACGAGGTCCTGTCCACCATCAAGAATATGAACTGAGAGGACCAGAAAGTGTCCACTGAGTACAGATGGAGGGATGAAGATTAGCAAGTATCTTGTTCATTTTGAGGCTTTGGTTTTGCATTTAAATGTTATCTCCACTCTTGAACAAATGTCTGCTGGCTGCTGCTGCTATTGGTTTCACACAATTTCACCGTTTTCTCTCAGAGTGAAAGCTTGGAGTTATGGCCTCTGTGATGACTGCTAATGGCTATCGTTTTATCTCAACTCTGAATTATCACAGGTTTGAAAAACACAGAAAGACACACATGCTTTAAGTGCCAGACTGCTGTGCCTTCAATCAGTCCTCTGCAAGGACTCAAAGATGAGTGAATTGCAGCGAGTGCAGTGGTGCTAACCTAAAAATCCCTCTATCTGCAGTTGTGCTGAGATGAAAGACCGTGCAGATGTCAGTGTCCCTAAACAAAGGGGCTGGGCTCTTAAAGTGAGACTCAGCAGGCAGGATCTCTAAGACTTAGTAACAGGCTTTCATGGAATGACCTACGGCTTCAGAGGCCTTCCATCCTTAAACGATGAAGAAGGGATGCAACCATTTGTCCTCTTTAAAGCTTTCTGATGCTTCCTTTGAAGATTCGGTTTGGGGTTGCATCTACTCGTGAGCTGTATGCATCATATATTTATCATATCACTTTGCCATCTGAAATACAAAGTCTTCAAAGCATGAAGAATTCCCTAAATAGATCCCTTCTGTTAACGGTGTGTCTGAGCATACTTTTTTCCTTACATAAAGAGGTATTATTTGTTTTATTTTTCTTTCCTAGTAGTAGAGAGGCCTTGAATGGAATAATTCAATTAGAAAAAAAATTGATTATGTTTATAGTATCCCACTGCTGCTTCTGCTTCCTTTAGTCCTGCCTGGACTCTTCCTTAATCTTCTCTGATCAGTCCTGGTAGAGGTGAAGAGGAAGGCCTTCAAAGAGGAGATGAAAACTGCAGAGTTTTTTACCCTTGCAGCAGTCTGAAGTACTGGCTCTTGCAGTATTGTCTCTATTCAGTGGAGTTGAGTAACGCGATTAAAATCTCAGCTAAAACAATTTGTTCCTCCCCAGGTTTGTTTATCTGCCTTCCTTACTTTGTTTAAAGCCTGCTAAGTAGTGTAGTGTGGCCACGAGAGCCAGAACAGGGGAAACCTATATTCTGATAAAGTGCTGCGATATCAACAAAAGGCTTTAAAATGTATATGTTCAAAAATTAGTATTTTGGCAGGTTTTTACGTGAATGAATTTACAATTCTAGTGGCAGCAGCTGTTTGGTGCCAGATTCTCTGAAAGATTTCTTCTCTTTTTCAATATTATGAAACTGGAATGTATGATGTGGTTTGTTTGAATCATATTCCCCGTGAGAGGAAAGCAAAAGTGATTTTGCAGGGACAGATTTTATAAGGTCTTCAAAGTGAGTTTACTGTTGTTTCCGTCCAAGAATTGAAACTTACGAGCGTGAAAGAAAGCTTTCTGCCTAGCACCCCCATGATTAGCTTGAAATCAATTTTCAAGTGACTTAGCTTCTAAAATTTAGCAAAAAGTAGGCCTAATCTTGCATTCACTGACGTAGCTTTGAGATTTACTGTTAGCTTAAAAAGAAGACATGGTGAGCTGATAAGATTTAAAAATTCTAGACTACAGCTGAGCAAGGAGCTGAAATTACTGGTCCTCACCCACACAATGTTTGTCTTCCCTGAAACCTTGTTCTTTCATCCTCCTCTCTTTGGTTTTTTTCTTCTTCCCTCTTTTATCTAATCATAAATACAAGCTTGGGAGCTCCTTAGGATAAGGGTTGGTTTTCCTTTTGCTAGAATGCACTGTAATAGGCTCAGATTTCACACTGAAACTCTCAAGTGTTGAGAATTGAGAAGAATAATTACCTGTTTTTTCTCTTAAGTTTTAGAAACTGCAACAAATATCCAGTACTTAAGTTCTGCCACTGAGAAACAATGGCAGAACTGAAACCTTCAAGCATCAGTTTAGGATAGCTGGTGAAACTTTTCATGGCCCCGGGGGAAGGAACTCCTTTGGAGGCACTGAAACTCTATAGTTCTTATCACCTGCAGCCAAACAACTCTGTTGGGCTTGAGAAAAATCCATCTAAAATGCTTAGCTCTCACTCGTATTCTGCAGACTGAAGAGTACTTTTCATAACAGGAATCAAAGCAAAGGAGTATTTGCTCTTTCCATTCCCTCCTGTTTTTGAAAACTGCTCACAAATGCCTCACAACTGTAGAGCTAAAATGAAGTGTCTGGGAAAGGCTTTTGGTAGGAAGTGAAGCAAGCAATACAGAACATGAGACCAGTGGACTGCACATGTGCTCAGTGGGCTTTACCAGTCTTCAATGGTTTAAAACCACCAAGTTCATTTATCTGTTAAAGCATATATTTGTTTTTCTTCCAGAACATTATTAATCTATTCATTACCTCACTAAAGAAATTATGACTACACTTGAGCTCAGTTATCTGACTAAATAAAGAATTGTTTCTTTCTATTCAAAAAATTAATATAAACCGTTTCCTTGTATCTAGGGAGCCAGATACAGCCAGGTCTTTCCTTTTACTCATCTAAGAAAGAGATGCCAGAGAGTAGCTATACTACAGACACGTTTGTTCTTCATGTGACAAGAAGTTATAAAGAGCACTTGCAAGTTCCCGTTATTAGAAGCACTGATAAATCACCCAACAGTGGTTGGAGAACATCAAAATAATTGTTTGTGCTCTATTTCATTGTCTCAGTGGGGACTTCTATCAGCTGTTGCCTCTAAGCACCAAGCTCAAGGAGCTGTGATATTATCACTGTACTACCAACATTATTATATACTGAAGCAGAGACTTTAGATTTTCCACAGGCCTCCTGGGAGCTTAGGCATATCTCCCATAAAATTTTATTTCCATACACTGCAATTTCTGTGAAATTTGTTTCTATTGCTGCTATGTCTTTTTTAGGAGAGGTGAGCAACTGAATTTCCTCTTCAAGATGTGCACTTAACTTGATTTATAGAAAGTTATTACAGATCAACAGCTTGATCGTTTTCAGAGTGGACCCCATTTATTGGATGGGCATCGTCTCAGCTGTTGCCAAAAGGGTCAGAACACATCCAAGAGCCAGCTGTGCTCACACCACATAGGCACAGGCTCCCTGCTCCAGCCAGTGACAGGGACAGGCCAATCCCTGCAAATTAGTGAAGCTTCAGCGCTTTGTCTTTTGTGACTGTCTTTGAAATTCTCTCATGGCAGGTTTCAGTGTGCTGCATTTGTCATTTAGGTATTTCATTAACTGTATGGCAAGTCCTACTCTGTGAATTGAGTGCTGTATGCTTCTTCCTGTCATGGCATTTCCTTTTGGATATGTACAGTACCTGACGAACAAAGCATGGCTTTTAAATAAGTAACTGTTGCAAGCAGACGGATTGTTAGGAAATAACTGGTGTAAATGCATGTTTCATCCCATAAACACTTAGCAAGAAGCCTCAGTCAGGACTTGTATCTTTTTTTTCCATGACAGTAAATTAACTGAGATATAAGTTAATCAAAGAAAAGCCCTCGTAGTTCTGATGTTCAAGGTCTGTTTGTTTTTCCTCTCTTCTACAATTCCAGCAAATCTCAGCACCCTTATACATGTTAAATAGTTATAAAATATTTATAAAGTTCTTTAGAAAAGAACACATTCAATGGTAGTTTTTTTCTTTCCTTCCTTGTTACTCTGTGCTAGCTATATTGCAAAGGAAACAGCAGTATCTGTCATATTATTAATAAGTCCATTATTATTCTGGAACTGGGAATATACCCTCACATATTAAATCTAGCTATGCAGAAGCAAAATAAAACAGATGCTGCTCTTGTATTTGTATTTGAAATTGTAGTACTTTTAATCTGCTTGCAAACTGCTCCCATTGTACTAAAGAAAAGTGCTATATTTAAAAACTGTGCAACCCTTTTCAAAGGAAGCACTGTGATGAGATGGCAGCTGATGCTGAAATCTCAGCTTGATAGAATTTTAAACTATTTAGAATTACTCTGGCATATGAAAAAAAGCTCTAAAGTGTCCATGGCTTTTCTGGAGCAAAAAAATACTGGGGAAAAATAAAGATCTTGGAACCAGTTCTGTAACTGGCAAGATTTTCAAACAGTAGCATTGAGTAGCCCAGCATTCTCAGCAAAAGAGTGTGACTGACTCAAGTCAGTAGTTCGAGAGAAAAAAAACAAAACAAAAATGCTGTCACAAACTCAGGGCAGGGGGTGGGGAATCTGTTGCTGAGGTGAATAGAAGTCTTTGATCAGTGTAAAATCATTGAAGAAAACATGCAAGCCAAGGCTTGTCCTTATGTAGTATCACACATTGGACACTTAGAAATTACTCATGATGCAGAAGTCTTCTCTCATATATTGAAGGACTAAGGTAGGAGGTATTTTGTCCATTTATTAAAGAAATGTATTTGCTGTTTTTTTGGGTTTTGTTTTTTTGGGTTTTTTGGTTTTTTTTTTGTTTTGTTTTTTTTTTTTTAGTGTCAGCTGCTTAGTGCGGGTAAGGAGACTGGAAAGCAGGGGTACTTGCAACAATAATGCTTTTTGCTACTTGTTAAAACTGCCCCATAACTAGTCATATGTCTGTATTTGGATTTTGTGACTACTAACTTGTATCATATGAAGATGGGACCTATGCTTAACCTTTATTAATTACACTCTGCTATTAAATGAACAATCAGAGAATTTTGAACAGAGAATTTTGCTATACTAGTCCTTAACACAAAGATGCTGCTGGGGACAGCCCTTTTGCTGTCCCACCTGGCCGCAGGAAGGAGAAGGTGCTCTACTCACACAAACACATGTACACAAAGTGGTGAGACTGTTCCCTGCAAACACAGAATCACTGCCATTACAGCCATCCCTTTAGAGAATGAAGCAACCAAATTTCAGAGTTTGGAAGGTGGAGATTACAATTTCAGTCACTCTGAGCCAACACTTGCTCAGTGTGACTAAGAACATTTATGAGCTCGTATGACTTTCATTCAGCTAGCACACCTAAGCAGCACTGAAGGTGCAACAAAGCGTGACTGTCAGTATCAAAGGAGGAGGCTTTTTGTTTCTTAGCCTGCTATGTGGCATTATGTATATTTATGAAAATGAAAGCAGCTAAATGTAAATGTTAGACTTCATGTGAAGGTAGGTATGAAATAAGTTTAATTAACTGGTCTAATCAGAGTGGTAACTTAAATTGTAACACACAGTTACTCCATCTCCTAGTGCTCTAAGCTTTGTTATTTATTGTGAGGAAATAAATCAGATTTTCTACCACAAACTCCTTTTTAATAATCAAAGCAAAATAATTCATGCAGCATGTAAGTTATCATAAAAGAATTCAGCAGTTGTAGCAAAGATGATAGAAGGCTTCTTTGCGCAAAACATTTTGTATGTCAATTTAAGAGATGGTCTTAAGAGCAAAACTTCATGTGTTACAATTTGTCAGCTATTTCATTCTTACCACTCATTTTCAAGGAGGTTCTCTAAGTCTGTGGTTAAACTGCTGTAGTATTTTATGTAGGAACTTGATATTCTTTTAGAACCATATAATGACAACTCAAAGCAATACTTTTTTAGTTCTAATCTTAGATTTAGGGTATAGTTGAAGAGAAGTAACTTCAATTTTTGAACGTACAATGAAGCTACCATTGGTTACTGTAATAATTATCATTATTGCTATTACACATTCATTAATACCTATTACACCAGCCTAGGTCTGCCATGTCATTGTACTGAAATGCAGTTGATTTTTCTGTTTCATACACATTGAGAAATCTGCTCTCTTTCCACATGGAACAGCACGAATTGGTGGTGTGAGGCTGCTAGCACATCTCTTTCATGAAGACGGGGGTTGGAATCCCATTGCTATATGCCAGCTTCTGTAGTTGTCAGGGCATTTTCCCTGCAATAATTTCATCCTCCTTATGGCTCCCGTGTGTTTTACAGCTAATTCAGCTCCATGATGCAGCTGGTTCCTTCTTCTCCCTCCTTCAGCATTTGCTCCTGTGTGGTTCTGTCCTTTAGTCTTCTGTACTTCTGGCCACATCCCCCTGCATCTGCAGTGTATGGGCTCTGGATCATTTGTCCAATGTTTAATTTTTCATTTGATTTGCATCAAATTTGTTACACACAAAACATAGTGCTATTAAAAATAACTCCAAGGTGATTAGCTATTGAACTGGATAATGAATTTCATTAGCCTATTCTACAGAATGATGGTATTTAATAAAAACAAAAGGAATATTGTGCTTATCTGGACACGGAATTTCAACCCCACTGACTTCGCTTTGGAAGGAATTTCTCATCTGCTGTGTCACTAGATGTGGTTGTGTAAAACAGTCATATCTACTTGAGTGGAATTTACTTTTAAAATGACCAGCACTAATGAAAGCTCTGATTTAATGTCCTACTACAGCAAACCTCTCGTGAACTGCTAGCTTTTAATTTCCATGAATTGCTATTTCCATATGAAAGACGGTTTCTCGTGAAGAATATGTGAAGCCTTGCAAGTAGATGTTTGATGATCCTTTGCATTTTTGTTGTTATCCAGCCACTGCAAGATAGCTCCTGCAGTGCATGAGGTGATGCGTATTCAAAGGTAACCTAAGTCTTTGCTGGGTAATAATATTTAAATTTCCAAGAATCTTATCTTTCCACTGAATGCCAATTCTTTCTTGGCAATATTTTAACCAATTTCATGGTCCGCATCCCTAATAAGGACTATCTAAGTTTCACAGAATCAGTTAATAGCTGCAGCATTGGAAGCCTGGTCCTTTCAAAACTGCCCTGAACCAAAATTATCCCTGGACCATTATGGCATTAAAAAAAAACCAAAAAACCAAAAAACTACTTTACCATAGTGAGGAAGCTGCATGTTATGCAAGTACTGCTTCTTTTTCTTGAAATACAAAGGTTTGTCCCAGGCTCTCTTCTGTGTGCAAAATATTTACAGACTATATGTATGAAACATACGTAGAAAATAATATATTACTATTTACCCTGGTAAATTGGTATCCAGGAAAGGGGGGAAGGTTTTTAGCCAGAGAAGCTGAAGTTGCAGTTGTTTTCATGAGCTGAGGAATGTTGAGCCAGAAAGAACTCAGATCTGTAGCCATTAGATAGGAAACGAGAAAAGTATAAATACATGAAATGACCCCAACACAGAAATTAGTTACCTCCTTATTTTGCATTAAAAAGTCTGCACGTGGCTCGAGCCCTTTTTCATTGTTTCCTCTTACATGTATCTCGCACTTATTTCAGCTGTCACCTAAGATCAGCCTGCTCCCCCCATTTAGCTACACACTTGAAAAGAAAGTAAATACACTTCTTTCTCTACACCTTCTTCATTCAAGACTTCTACAGGATAATCAAAGCCTTGCTTCACCCTTACTTTCAATTATCAAAGGTTGAAGGTGTCAACTCCCCTACACCCCCACTAATTTAGATACCATTACTCCGTAACACCTGGAACACCTGCCCAGTCTGTATGTTTGACTTCTAAAGTAGCAAGAAGTGTATGGGAGGAGTTGATCAACTTGGATTGTTATTTAATAGTTGTTTTGCAGAAATGCCTACAGGCATTAATTAAGATCAAGGTGCAAAACACTAAGAAGATTCACAGCGAAAAATTGTCCCAGTTCCGGAGAGTTCATAGCAAGTTACAACAGGTAGATGCAATAAATTAACTGTAGGGAGTGTCCAAGCATTTTTTGGAGAGCATGGATTGTTTTCATGTATATATTTACAACATATACAAATGCTCATGTTCCTGAAGATGTTAATTTTTATTTATTCTTAAAATGACCTTCCCGATGCCTTCTTCCAAAAAACTGCATAATCTATCAGATTCTAACACCTGGTGTGTTGGATATGCTATACCTTAGGAAAATATCAGTTCTGTATCCCGCCCTTTTCAAGGGCACGGAAATATTATGTACTGACTGCTGTACAGAAGAACTAGAGATAAAGGCAAGCTTTATGCATTTTATGTTTAAAATTAAAATACCTCCAGTAAGGGTAGGAGCTGGCCAGTATCCGTCCTTGTGGAATTAACTGTAAAACATGTTATTATAAAGCTGTGTAAAGTTTGAACAGATCTTGGTAACAATCAGACATTATGATTTAGAAGAGTGTAATATCTAATAGGCTTATTTTTCCATTAAAAATAGGGGATACTTAATTTTGTAGGTGGAGATAAAGGTCAATTTGATTTATTTCAGCTTGTCAAGTTTTATGAATAAATCTATTATCTCCAGTAATGTTCCTTAACAAGGTATTTCCAGTTGGTTTCCTCCAATTTTAAATTACTGAAAACCATCCATGAAATAAAGGCCCACTTTTACCATTACTACAAATGCTTTTCTATTACACTGTATGCTGTGCAGTTCTTTATGTTATGAAAAAGTAGTGTAAAATGCTGCCAAATCAGAAACCTTACCAGTTGCCCTCAGGGGTAGTAACTTGCCCTCCTTTCCATAAAAGTAAAATCACCTTCCTATACAAATAGACCACTTCCTCCAAAGAGAATTATCTGCAAGATCAGGATGTAAATAACTAACAAAGTTAAAAGCAGTGAAACCTTAATCTCAGATGTAAGCAAATTAGAATTTTGTTATTTTTAGTAGAACTAGAAAGGGTATCTTAACATTTCAGTAACATGAAACCTTGCCTACAGCACATGGTGGAATTTTTGTTACTATTATATGTCCCTTTACTATTACTTCTCTTTTATAGAATTTAAAATGTATCATATTTAAAATACAGACTCCAATGCTTTCAAAGGGGAAACCAAGAAATATGATTGCCTGAATATGCTTATAATTTCATCCCTTTTAGAAGCTACATCAAGACATCTTAAATTCTTCTAGACAAAAAGCAAGACCAGTATTAAAAATGCCACTTCTTTTTTTTACTGGAGCCCAGCTGGTCAGATTTGGAGGGTTGCCCAGAGAAGCTGAGGGTGTCCCATCCCTGGAAGTGTTCAAGACCAGGTTGGATGGCACTCTGAGCCACCTGGTCTAGTGGAAGGTGTCCCTGCCCACAGCAAGGGGGTAGAACTAGATGATCTTGAAGGCACCTTCCAACCAAACTATTCTATGATTCTATGATTGCAGTACAAAGTAGAGAGACTTGGATTGGTAGAGCAGCACACTAGTTTTAGTTAGCAGTTAAACATATGCTTTTATCAAAAAGATTAAATTTTTATCTAAAGATGATGACTCCAGTTGTATGCTCTGCTCTGAAACCAGTGTGTATGATCCTTCTTGGTGCTATTTTACACTGAGCTGGTGTACATCCAACAGGAGTAACCATGTACATTGCCACAGCTGTGTAAAAACTACAGCGGCAAGGCCAGTAAGGGAAAAAAGCTGTGGGAAGGAACAGAACGATGGCAAGATAGCAAAAGTATCTGAGACAAAGTACTCCCCAGGCCTCCTCTAAAACCTGTGTGCCCTGGAAATAGTAAATGTGTTAAAAGACATTAGTAATTAGTTCTGGGAAAGACTTCACTGCTCGAATCAGGCTGCGTTATTAAAATGAAGAATTACTTAACATATCCCTGTGCTGTGGGAAACCTTCCTCGTAATTAAGCTAGGTGCCGGGAGTGTTCACTCCAACCCGAGCACTGCAGCCATTTCTGTGTGCCAGGCGTCCATCAGGACCACCTCATTCACTCCGTTATTCCCGGCTCCTCCCGTCTGTCTCCCGTTTCGTGGTAACAGGCGAAAGGCAGGCACGGTACGTGCAGTGAGCGCACAGAGCCGGACCTGGGGCACTTGCATTCAGGCAAACGCTGCAAAGCGGCGCGCCGCAGGCTCCCTCAACGGCGCAGGGCGCGGTCGGCCCCGGTCCTGCCGCAGGTGCCCGGCGAGGCTCCGCCGTCCCACCCCCGGGCCGGCGGGACGGGGCGGAGTGACAGCTCCAACAGCCAATGGGCGCATGCGCTCTGGGCGAAAGGCGGAGCGCCACCGGGCCGCCTCCTGGGCTGGTGGGAGGGAGTCGGAGTGACAGCACTCACAGCCAATGAGCGCACGCGCTTCCGGTGGATGGGCGGGGCGCTAAGGCCCGCGGAGGGGCTCCACCTCCCGCCGCGGGGGGTGAGGGCCTGCCGTGGGCGGAGGGCGCGGCCGCCGCGGTATTCCCCGAAGGACCCGTGTGAGGCAGCAGCTCTGCCCCGCGGGAGGGCAGAGGGAGTGAGCGGGGCCGCTCAAAGCAAGGCGTGGGCGAGGACCGGTCCCCTCCCCCGGCCGCGCTCGGCCTCGGGTCGTCGGGCTGCGGGAGGTACGGCCCGGGCTGTCCGGTGAGTGGCCGGCGCCGCCAGCCAATGCGCGAGGCGGAACGCGCCTTCCTCCCCGCCCCGCAGCGCGGAAGGACCAATGGGAGCCCGCGGGGCGGGGCGCGCGGGGCTAGCCGCGCGCTGGGAGGCGCCCGTGCCGCCAGATGCGGGGAAGAGTCGCGCGGACGGCAGCACAGGCGGCGGCGACT